>APFE031104689.1:96113-138277 GCA_000404065.3 Pinus taeda
ATGCAAAAAGGGCTATTTTTAGGGGCAATGAGTAGGAGATGTCTTAAGGGCATATGAAGCTCATGTTTAGAGGTAAATAAGGCAAGTGGTTTCAAGTCTTGTCACTTCTCACAAGTCCCGGAATGAGTCCTCCAAGATGATGGAGAGGGGTAACAGGGACGGTGATAAACGGTGACAAATTACTGCGTAACACAAAGCCCATTTCTTTTTCTCTTCCCCTTTTCCCCAGAGAAAGTCCCTTTGGATATTTCGAAGAAGATGCAGAACTCCTTTAGGAGAAGGAAGAGTTGATAACATGAAGATGGGAACAGTTTGTAGGACATCTTTTTTTAGCACTAACCTTCCTGCTAAATTTAAAGCTCTGCTTGTCCATTTTCTAACTTTGTCCTGTAGTTTATTGATTACTGGTTCCCAAACTTCCTTTCTCAGAGTTTTGTCTATTAGAGGTATCCCCAGATATGTGGGGGGTAGCTATTCTCTTTGGAAGCCAAGAATTCTAGTGAGGCTTCTCTGAATAGCAATGTCAGTTTTAAAAGAGAAAATCTTTGATTTGGTAAGGCTTACCTCTATACCAGTAGTGATGGAAAAGTGATGAGCCTCATAAACGGGTAATTATATGGGCTCATTTTACCTCCTAACCTAGTCAAATCAACCATTCTATTAGCATATTGTATGATTTTCTGATTATATTTATGCTTATAGTGTGAGTTGAGTTAGTTATTATGCCATGTGGTCTAACATGTATTTAATGCATATTATTGATGGATTTCGAGGTCAAAGTCAAGGATCTAGTGGTCAAACTACTATCAAGGATCGAGTGGTCAAACTACAACAATAACTCAAAGTAGACAAAGGAGAGGACTTATAGGAGGGAATCCCCCTCATTTATTGCTCCTCACTTCGAATTCCCCTTCATTTAGCTCAAAGTAAAAGCAGTTGAAACATGCACTAGAAGGCAACTGAGCAAGTGGAAGATGATTGATAGTTATCTCAAGTTCTGGGAGCCATGCCTCCCTGATTTTAAGGAAACTATTGGTAGCTTCAGATGTATAAGTATAGAGGCTCAAGGCCTCACTAGGGTGGACTTTTTTTTCTTGTGTAAACTCTACTCAAATTTCGAGCTTACTATTTTATGATAGTTTTATGTAATCTTGCTATTTTTTGATAATGAAGATGGAATCCTTTTTAAGCTAGCACTAAGTTACCTCAGAGGGCTGAAGCTCTTGGGTTAGGGCCCAATCCAAGAAGCCAAGCTTTTATTTACTTGTATTTGTATGCTTTACTTCAGTTTGTAGATTAGTTTGTTTTTAGATGTATTTCTCTTATGGTTAAGAATAGATTTCTTTTGATGATTTAGTAGCTTGCTTGAATTTGTTCTTTCTGTATCAGGTTAATCAGTGATCATAGAAGATTCAAAAGGCTATCAACAGTACCTTGGCCTCTCTTCCTCCCTCTGGGACCATAATTTGAGGCAAAGACTCTCTTGCCGCCCCAAAAACACAGATTTTCCTCATTTCTAGGACTTCTAGTGTTTGCATCTCTCTAGTAGGTTTATAGTCCAGTTTTTCTTTGCTTTAGATATTCTTTATCATGTTCACTTCCTGATTTGCAGTAGTCCTTTTGAATGCATTCCTTTCTTACATCATTTCATAGTTTAGGCCATTTTAATGCAAAACTTTGCTTTTCCTAGGATGCACTCATTTCATTGGTTGCTTGATTCTTTTGGTTGACTGTCAGTTTCTATGCAGCAAATATCTTCCAGTAGTAGGCCAGCTTACCAGCAACCACACCCTCCATCTGATCCATGGCCTATAGGTCTCCCAAACCTCACCTCAATTATGCCCTAGTTTCCTTCATTTTTTATTGAACTTCTTCCTCTCTCCTTGAGAAAACCCAAGCATATTTATTTCTCTTGGTGATTTGTGGTAGACTTAGATGCCCTAACACCTCATTCCAACCTTCATCCACCTTTTCCAACCACTCTCACACCATCAAAACAACGAAAATTTATCTCGGCCTCCTCCTGTAGGCCTCATGTAGTTTCCTTGTTTTCCTCGTGTCGTTTTCCTGTGTCCTACTATAGTTTTTCTTGTAGGCTTTCTTTTGAAGGCCGAGTGTGGGAAAAGCCTCCAAAATGCCACCTAAGACCTCCTAGGACCCATCCACACCATCCTACATCCTCCCAAGCTCCAAAACTGCCCTCTAATGCCACCTGTTTGCTGCCACACTCACACATAATAAATTAGATCCATGTTAAATTCACATAAAAACACATAAAAGTCCAAAAATATGTTTTTTGCTTATTTACTTCTAGAAATAGCATGGTTAGATGTTTTTTTACTTCCTTGATTAGTTAATGGCATTTCTTTCATGGTTTTCATAATGCTTTTGGCAAAAGTAGAATTAGCTTGTTAATTAGGGTTTACTAGGTTTTGCTTTACATTCCAGTCTTTCTCCTTTCTACGTTTAGAGTAGCATCTATAGAGTAATCTTTCTTTCCTTTCATCACACATAGATCTTCTTCTGAAATCTATAGAAGTTGGCTTGAGCTCCTAGTGATCTCGCGCTGGCTGACCAAGTGACAACCTGCAGTGAGAACTAGTACTTATGCATATAGCACTGACGCTTCCAAGTTTGTTACGAACTACCGGGTTGATAAAAGCAAAGTTGGTAGCCCAGGAGTTGCGACATTCTTGCTACAATACCAGCATTCACCACAAATTCATTCAAGATTTTCTTGAAAGCTTTAGCTTCCTTGATCGTAGGTGTACCTTGCAACATAGTTTCATCCACAAATTGTTGATGAGTTAATGCATCTCCATTCAAGGTGAGTTTGAGACCCTGAATTTTGCCTTCCACCTTGGCTGATTTGATCGCATTTCCTAAACATTCCATCATGAGAATAAAGAGGAAGGCGGAGAGAGGATCTCCTTGTCTGAGGCCTCTCAATGGAAGGTTCTGGATGGTGAGCCATTAAGTAGGATTGAAAAACTTGTTGTGGAGACAAGGGCCATTACCCATCTTATCCAGTTGTGCTCAAAGCCATACGCTTTCAATACTTCCCTGATATAAGCTTAGCTTATCTTATCATAAGCTTTTGCTAGGTCAAGTTGTATAATCATACCTCCTTGTTTCTTACTCTTGATAAAATGTACCACCTCGTGTGCTTGAATGATGTTATTTAGAATTTGTCTTCCTTCCACATGTCCAGTTTGCTCCTCAGACACCAGAGTTGGAAGAAGTGGCTTGAGCCTGTTTGCAATTACTTTGGATATGACTTTGTACACCACATTGCATAAAGCTATGGGTCTGAATTTTTCTGTTGTCATATCTATTTCCTGCTTTGGAATCAAATTTATGAATGAGGCATTAAGTGCCTTCAAAACAGTTTTGGATTTCCTCGAGTCCTCCACCACATCAATGATATCTTGTTTGACTATTTCCCAGCATGATTTGAAGAAGTCTACATTGAACCCATCTGGGCCTAGAGCTTTCCCATTTTTCATCTCTTTAATGACTACGCTGACCTCCTCTTCAGTCACTGGCCTGTTAAGATTGTAATTGTCTTCTCTAGTGACAATATTTGGAATGTACTTTGTGAAGTTGTTAATGAATTATGATCTATCTATGTGAGGTTCTTCTGTTGTGATTTGGAAATGTTGTACCAAAGCAGATTCTATTTCTTTGTGGGTGCTGAGCTGTTTTCCTTGAGTATCTTTGAGTTTTGAAATCCTGTTATGAGTCTTGTGATCCACCGTTGACTTATGAAAAACTTTTGTATTTCTTTCCCCTTCCTAAATCCATTGCACTCTTGATTTCTGTCTACAGAAGATCTCCTCTTGTTGGCATCTATTCTCCCATTCCTGTTGAAGAGAGTTAGCTTGCATTTTCCTTTCCTCAGTAAAGCCATTGGTGATGAGGATCTGGTTAATAGACTGTAATTTCTGTTCAGCTTCTTTTTTGGCTTTGAAAATATTTCCAAGCTCATTTTTGTTCCACTCTTTGAGCTTCAGTTTGATTTGTTTCATTCTCTGATGTAGAAGGAACATATTAGTTCCCTGTATATCCTCCACCCACCATTTTCCAATATTGCTAATGAAGTCATGGTAAGTGAGCCACACATTTTCAAACCTGAAAGGCCTGTTTCTCGGAGTGCTTATAAAAGAAGCTTCCAGTTGGATAGGCCACTGATCCAAGCCTCCAAAAGGGAGGATGAAAGCGAAAAATTCAAGGCCTATGAGAATGAGGTCCTAGGAGATTATAAATCTATCTAGTTTAGAGGCTACTTGAGTAGCTCCTCCCCGCTTATTATTCCAGGTGAATGTACTATTTTTAGTCTCCGTGTCCACTAGCTTCATGTCGTTTAGGAAGTTATGGAAGGCAATAGAGTCTCTACCTAGTGTTCTGGTTCCACATTGTTTTTTCCGAAAGAGACCTGATCATATTAAAGTCCCCTCCCAGAATCCAAGGTATAACAGGATGTCTTACTCTAAGCTCCTCCAGTGAGATAAGAAGCCTGAGTTTGTCTTCTAGTCTTTGAGGTCCACAGACATTTGTGATCAAATATACTTCCTTGTCACCCAAACATTGGATCACCATTGAAAGGTAGTTCCTAGATGCTCCAACATCTAGGATTTCAAGTTTCTGGGGGTTCCAAAGTGTGAGAATCCCTCCTGTTGTGTTGTCTGCTTTAACTTATAGATATTCATATTTGATTAGCCATTTGTTGTGTATCTCTCTAATTTTATCTATAGAGCATTTTGTTTCCTAGATAGACACCATATGCAGTTTTTCCTCTTTTATTCTATTGCTAAAATTTCTTTGTTTCCTTTTACTTCCTAGACCGCTAATATTCTAGGTTGTGAGTTTCATTAAGAAAGATTTGTAAATGAGTAACTAGTAAGATCTTTCATCTTACCTGAGTTTATCATGAGTTTCCCAAACTCTATCAGCAACTCATTCTGTCTTTTCCTTTCTCTTTTCCTGCCTAGGTTTTTGAATGAGTGTCCCTGTGTTACCTCTATCATTTTCACCCCTCTGTTTTCCTGGCTGTCGTGGTTTCTTTTGACTCCAAAACCCTTTGATTGAGATCTCCAGAGGAAGAGCTGTTGCACTCTGTCAAACTCTTCTTGTGGTAGAGAATCCACCCCTTTGGTGATTCCCTACTCCAGGAACTTTTCTAGGTTGAGATTCTCCCTTTCAAGAATTTCATGCAAATCATGGTCCTTTGTTCCCACCTTGCTTGGGGTCATCTCATGATCCTTGTCAAGTTCCATGGTACTCGGCATATCTTCCTTCAGTTTGCTATTTTCATCTATTTCCTCCATGCTATCCTCTTTTTCCTTCTCTATAGGATTATCCTCTAGTACCTGGTTTGTCCCATTGTTCCCACCTTCTTCTTCTAGAATCTTGAAGCTATTATGACTTGGGTGCTTATCCTCATTGGTTTTCTTCTAGTACTTTTTCCCTCCTTTCCCTTTGCCTCCCACTTTGGTAAAGCCTCTGGGATCTTTGCCTGTGTTGGTTTTATTACCGTTCTCTAGTTTGTTTAATGGGCAGTCTCTAAAGAGGTGCTCGTGCTCATGACATTTGCGACATATGAATGGGACATGTTCATAGTCCACCGCCTGCACCCACTCTTCATCATAAACTTCTAGAATGATTTCATTCGGAAGTGCTCCTGATAGGTCCATCTCTACAAATATACGAGTAAAGGAGGTGTATTTTCCTCGGCAAGTCGCATATGATATTTTTATATAATGACCTAATTTATTGCCTATGGCTTTTAAGGATTCTGGCAGACAATAATCTAAAGGTAGGGAGTAGATTCTTATCCATACTAGTGTCGATGTAAACGTCTCTCATTCCGGGACAAAATTCATCACCCATGGTCGCATGTAGAGGCTTGCAGCAGCATAAAAATACAGTCCTCCTTCGAACACTCTATCTTTGTCCTCTAGGTTTGTGAAAACCACTGTGAAGAAACCCTTGGACCTGATATGTAGGTTTATTTCCCCCTTTGGTTTCTAGTGGTTTTTTATCCAAGCATGTAGAGCCTTCTCTATTGGCCATATCCCCATGAATTTGCATATTACCGCATATGCCACCATATGATCCTTGTGCACCTATAGCGTTGGATCACTTAACACAACCCGGGGTATAATGGTTGACCTAGGTTTATAGATTCCTGTTAAATTCCTATGTTCAGCTCTTTGGCTGACTCCTCCTATTCTCTTGTCTCTTCTGACCTTGTCATGATCTTCTGCCTGTTCATGAGCTCTGTTGTTTATTGGTTTTCCTTTGTTGATATCCCCAATTTCTACCTCCATTGGTTTCTTGAATTGGTTTGAAACAACTTCCCTGCTACTATTTGCAACTGCTTGACTGTAGGAGGGAGTGGAACTCCCCCCTCCTCGCCCCTCCATGGTAACCAGCACTGCTATCCCATTGCAAACCCTCATTTAGCTCAAACCCTCGCTCCGCCTCTATCTCAAGGGAGGACTACTTTCAATTGCATGTCATGTAAATTATTATAATCAATATTTACGGTGATATTAATTTAATGTAGGCATATATTGTGCATTTATGGCTCAATAATACAGTAAATATTGAGAAGCCAATCGACTTATGGGGGGATATATATATTTACTATTGTACTTGCTTAAATCTCACTGTAGCCATATGCAACCCTTTGCATTAATAAATCAATACTTAAATCTAACAATAGACATATACTACCTCACACATTAATAGATCAATAACATAATAAATATTAATTACCATAAATTACACACCTCAATCTTATAAAAGACATTAAATTATAAGTAATTAAAATATTTTATTGATAAATATAAGAACTCACTATAACTTGATCCCTCCAACTTATAAAAAAACATTAAATTATAAGTAATTAAAATATTTTATTGATAAATATAAGAATTCACTGTAACTTAATCTTTATTATCCTAATCTTTATTATTCCCTGTTGCAAAAGGGTAATAACACATTTAGATTGCATTGACTTTGACATTCAATCTAAATTGAACAAAAATTAAACGAGGTTATCTAATGTTTAAATTTGAGAAAATTTTAATTTTATTTTTTTATTTTTTTAAATCTAATTTTTCTATGTTCTGATTGGTTAAATTATCTGGGGCCTTATTTTATAATCATAATATGGTTTTCATTTATACGTTGATGGATTAATGCACCAATACAGAACTCAATCAGTTTAGATGCCTTGCTTGTCATTTGCTATACGGTGATATATCCATTTATTTAAGTTCATATTCAATGTAGACAGAGTACTCCTGACCTTGGGTTTGACATGATCCTTTTCGCCAACGCCACGTATAGCCTCGTCAAATGGGTGTATGTGACCCGTTGGGTACTATGTAATGGTGGATAATTTGGTCGTCGTTCATATGTTGACAGATTAATGCACCAATACAGAACTCAATTAGTTCACATGCCCTGCGTGTCATTCGTTATACGATGATATATCCATTTATTTAAGTTCATATTCAATGTAGACAGATTACTCTTGACCTTGGGTTTGACATGAACCTTTCTGCCAATGCCACGTATAGCCTCATCACATGGGCGCATGTGACCCATTGGGTATTATGCAATGGTGAAGATGAGCGTAGAGAAATCGACGGTGAGGGTTGTTTTACCAAACCCTAACCTTCTCCGCCTTGAACTACTAGATACGATGCCACAGTTGTCACTCCTCTTCAAGCCTAGCAGCTTCACCACCCTTGTCTTTTCATACTACAAAAGCTCTTAATGAACATCCATCACCAACTTTTTAGCATTCAAAATTTTCTCATGTGTATATGGATTCACTTCCAGGTCTGTAATGGCTACAGTATATTAACCTATACGCTAAATTTTTCCTGATATTTTTTTTGAAATCCTTCTAACCCTGTATTGAATTTCTTGACTAATCCCTCCATGGACTACAAGGAGTATGTTAGGGGAAATGCACCACAGCTACCTTGAACTCGCCAGTCGATGCAATGTTATGGAATCTCCTTCCAGTTCGACATGTCATCCAACCACTCTCTAGAGGTAACTTCTACCTTTGTTTTAATTTTTTTTTTGAACACATTTATTCCCTAAATGCTTCGACGTTAAACTGGAACTCTTGGGGTTGGAATACCCTTTACTTATGTCTTGGTTCAGTGACCTTGGAAGTTTCTTCTTACCAACCTTGCAAAGCTTCTTCACCAGGATTCTCAACTGCGAATTATTCATTGAGATATCAAAGCAAGCAATATTTTGTTGGATGAACAACTAAATCCTAAAACTATTTATTTTGGATTAGCAAAACTTTTTCCTGAAGACGAGATGCACGTCAGTACAAGAGTTGTTGGAACCGAGTAAGATTGCAAGACAATCATTACTCTCGCTTATTAACAATTAGGGATGCAACTATTTTACTTTGTTGATTTTGATTTCAAGATGAATGTCCCTCTTGTAATGGCATCTTAATTTGTTCTTGCCCATTTACATCGTCGATCAATCTTTTATTTTCTAGGATTTGGGACTAGGTTTTCATTTGCATTTACCATTCAATTTATCATTCCTCAATTTCTATATTTTCCTTCATTATATAATCATTTCCATTGTAATTTGTAGCGAGTATATGGCACCAAAGTATGTTCTACAAGGGCAATTATCTGCAAAAGTTTATGTTTATAGCTTTCGGGTTCTTCTCCTGGAAATTATGACTGGAAGAAATAACAAGAACTATAATTTGCAGTAAGAAACGATGGAGATGATTTTAGGATGGGTAAGATACCGGTTTTATCTAGGCTTTGTTATTTATTCATCTATCGAGCGTTTTGTGAAGATAGATTTTAGGGGGTTCACTGATTTCATATGAAGTTTGTATCTATTGAGTTCATAATAAAATTAAATTTAGGCCAATCTCATCAAAATAATGATCTGTTGTGATTACGCAGGCATGGACATTAAACAAATGAGGAGATATTCTAGAGATAATTGATCCAATGATAATTGAAAGATGTGATGAGAAGCAAGCGTGCAAAGGGATTCGTGTTGGTTTTATGTATGCAAGATGACACATCACTGTGTACACAAATTTCCACAATAAATTTGATGCTTTCATCTCATTCTGTGATGCTACTGATTCCCACAAAGACTGCTTTTGTGAGGTCTCATGTTTCCTAGAACTCTAATTCCACCAATTCTAGGTCTGGATTTGGATCTGGGTTATCACATTCAATTGCTACCACATCTTCTTCTATAACATCTCAGCCTCCTATGGTATCTCCTCCATCTAACGTCGATGCTTCCATCACTGACTTGGAAGTTAGATAACGCCAAGTTTAAGTCTGGTAAACTCCACATGAATCAAAGGTTGAGAAGCTGTGCATATCAAGTTGTAGTCACATGTTATTTTTATACTTAGCCAATCCATAGTTTTTTAATTTATATTAAAATTTTCTAATATTTGATAATGTTCGACATATTATAAACTCTATTGCAAATGTATTTTTATTTTTACGATAAGATTGGTTTTCTAAGTACCTTTTATCAATTTTGAAATATTTTTTTTTTACCATAAGATTGGTTTTCTAAGTATCTTTTATAACATTGGTTTTCCAAGTATCTTTTATCAATTTTGATAATGACATGTAAATAATTTTTTTTAATATATTAAAATTAGTATCCACAATTATTTTATTAATTTTGTAATGAGATTAGCTTCTAAAGTACACTTCATTAGTTATGATGTAATGATCAAATATGTAACTCCTACATAAAAGAATAGTGTATTATTGAAAAGAGATATTAAATTAATAATCTAATGAGCAAATATGTAACTCCTAAATAAAGGAATCATGTAGCAAACCCACACATGCAAAGACACTCATTTTTTGTATCCTAACTCACAGAGCAGAGTGCGCTATATCCGTGGGAGTTAGTGATCCAAAATGGATCTTGTATAAAAACCTCTAAGTCTAATGTCTTCATTAATTAATAGTGCAAATGAAAAAATGGCGGAAAAACCCGAAAATCCAAAGGAAAGCGGAAGTGCAACAGGAATGCACCAAAGCCGTTGGATCCACAAGATCAACGGATGAGATCAAATTGCATCTGAGAAACCAGCAGCACATCAAACCTCACCCTCAAAGCAATTGCGATCAGCGATGACATATAAACTATTGATCAAGCGCGCAGATCAACGGCGAAGAGAGATTGAATCGCATCACAATATCGCCGAAGGGAGGACTTACCACGGGCCAGGGACTCTTGCAATATGTGATTGTGATTATCGCATTGCAGATAACCAGAAGAGGAAAGGACCCAAAACATCGATGGGCCGACATGCGATACGCTGATATCGATGATCGACGGAGTGAATTGGTGCAACAATGCAGGAGACCCGCGATATGCGATACGCCGATAATGGTGATCAATGATCGGTGGAGGAGAGGAATCACAGTCGTATGAAAGAGCCGTGCCTTGCGAAATGTGATAAAGGTTGGACCCGATAGAGATTATGGACGCGATTGGATATTATTTGAAGTCCAATAGAAAGTGTTTTTGTCAAATTTTCTATGTTTTTTGTGTATTTTCCTTTGGAGAACAAAAATGCATTGTTTTAAGGATTTTGTCAGTGGTAGGCCAAAATGGCCAGTTCCACCCGTGCCCCCAAGTATTTCATCTTTTTAGCTGCCTTTTTCCCTTGAGCGTTTCAACAATGAGTGCATGAACGCTCGACGAGAGCCAGAGAGCTCGAAAAGGGAGACGAAAAAACAATGTTGTTAGGCTTAAAAAGCCATTCAATGACAGAACAGAGACAGTTAGAGGGGAAACATATTGAGACAGAGAAGACAAATTGAAATAGATGAATAAAGTAATAGGACAGAGGGAGAGTCTGTGCACTCTTTTAGACCCGTGGTTTTCGACCAGATCCCTCTTTGATGTCACTCTTGGTTGAGACTTTGTTTTTGAGCTCACTCTTGTAATAATATGTTCTTAAAGACTTAATATAGGGGTCGAAACTAAAAGCTAGTCCCGGAGACGTAGCCAGGAAGTTTGGTGAACCCCTTGATTATTTGTTGTGTTGATGTGTGTGTATGTTATGTTTCTGATTGTTAATTGTCTATATTATTTGCAATCTTCTAAATCCATTGCACTAAATAATATAGGCATTCTTGCACATGAGTCTGTAATACCTTTTCTTCTTGATTTAGTATCCATTTTGGATCAATTGGTATGAGAGCATTTGGTTTTGGTTTTTTTAAGGTTAGACAAGCTTGTGTTGGATTTTGAATGCTAACTAGATTCAAGCTCAGATTAGAAGAAGGAGGACTTGTTGAGACTAATCCAGAGATTAGAAGAGTCTATTCTTAGAGGAGAATGGAAGAAGAAGCTCCATTGGGCTCAGAATCTCAATTTATAGAAAGTTTTAAGACACTCCAAGCCATGGTGGAAGAGATGTATCTAGAATTGAAGGAGGGTTGAGGTGAAAGCACTTCAACACCTAAACCAAACAAAGGAGCAGAGGAACCTTTTCTAGTTCCCCATCCAAAAGGCAAAGCGAAAGAGGAAATGCCTCCTCCACCATCTCCTCCATCATCAACCTCGCCATCCTCATCATCTTCTAGATCTTATAAGAAGAAGAAGAAAACTTCCTTAATTGAGTCAAATGTGAAGTTTGATTTGCCAATTTATGATGGACAACTCAATGAAGAAAAGCTAGATAATTGGATAAGACAAATTGATGTATATTGTAGGGTACAGAACGTTGATTCAGAAAGGAAGAAGATTCAAATGGCTAGCCTTTGACTTGGAGGAACTGCGCTAATATAGTGGGAAGGCAAGACACAAGCTGATCTGCAAAAACATGGTAAAATCATTTCTACCTGGAATGAATTTGTTTCTACTATCAAAAAGAAATTCTATCCTTTAACTTACATGCAACAGGCAATGATGAGTTGGCAAACTCTTCATCAATTGAAGAGTCAAAGTGTACAGAGTTATACTTAGGAATTCAGAAAAAGAGCTTTAACTCTAGGTATATCATTAGACTCACCTAAGACTTTATTGAAGTATATAGGTGGTCTTCATAGCTATTTAAAGCATACTATTCTCATGTTTAATCCCACTAGCTTAGATGATGTATCAATTCAAGCCACACATCAGGAAGCTAGAGGTAAGAATGTAAACCGAGAGGTTGGGGGATCATCTAAATATTTTGTAAGCAAGAGCAAGGAAAAGAAGAAACTGAAATGGAAGGAGAGGAAAACAAACACTGTAAAGAAGGATAAACCTTCATGCACTCATTGCAAGAAAGAAGGATGCGATGAGGCACACTTCTGGTTTTTGCATCCAAAACGGAAACTTAAGAAGTTCGGTGGTAAGAAGAGAAAGAATGTTTCTGCTATTCAGCAGGACTTGGGATCAGATTTAGGCGATGAAACAATAGTTACAGCTACATGTATTAAAGGTAAAGGTTCTGAAGCATCCACAAGTAAATCTGCACAATTTGTTGATAATGAAAATAATGAGAGGGAAAGAAATGAACTTTTTCATATTAGAGTGATTTCCAAGCATAATAAGATTGATACTTTATTTGATAGTGGATCACAGGTAAATTTTATTTCTGAAACAATTGTAGAGAAGTTGGGATTACAAAAAAAACCTCATGAGAAGCCATATCCATTAGGTTGGGTGTATGATAAAACAAAGCTACAAGTAACGAGACAATGTAAACTTAGGTTTGCTATTGGATCAACATTTGTAAATGAGGTTGAGTTAGATATAGTTCCATTGGACATATGTGGTATTGTTTTGGGAAGTCCATACTTGTATGATAGGAAAGCTATTTTCTATAGAGATGAGAATAAGTATTAACTCACTAAAGATGGAATAGAATATATTGTAAGAGCTTATCAACTCAAAGGTAACTATTCTCTCATAAACTCAGGACAGATGAAAAGAATTGTGAATTCAAGTAAGCAATTTTCACTAATGGTTGTAAAGGCAAAGGATCCTGAAAAATCCAATGCATTTGAAGGCTATGATTCTAAATAGAAAGCTGGTTTAGTTAAAGTTGTTTCAGAGTATGATGTTCTATTTCAAGAACCAAAAGGTCTACAACCCAAGCGAGAAATAGTATATGATATTTATTTGCAGCAAGATGCTCCATTACCTAACATTGGAATGTACAGGTTGTTAGCATTAGAGAATGCAGAGATAAAGAACCAGGTATAGGAGTTGCTCAATAAAAGGTTTATACGACCAAGCACATCACCATGTGGATCTCCAACCATGCTAGTGAGAAATAAATATGGTTCGTGGATAATTTGCATTAATTAAAGAGCGCTAAATAAAATAACGATCAAGAATCATTATCCTCTTCCTCGTATTGATGATTTATTAGATCAATTAAAAGAAGAAATTTACTTTTCTAAGTTAGACTTGAAAAGTGGATATCATCAGGTCAGAGTTGCAGAACAAGATGCATGGAAGACTACTTTCAAGACAAAGCAAGGACTGTATGAATGGTTGGTTATGCCTTTTGGCTTCACTAGTGCTCCTGCTACATTTATGAGAGTTATGAATGACGTACTCAGACCATTTATTGATGAGTCACTTTGTAATTGTTTATTTAGATGACATTCTTGTTTTTAGTAAGACATGGGAAGACCATGTAAAGCATGTAAAGAAAATTTTAGATGTTTTAAAAAGACAAAATCTCTATGTAAAACTGTCAAAATGTGAATTTGGCAGAACATCTTTAAATTATTTGGGTTATATTGTAGGGGGTGGTGAATTGAAGATAGATCCCTCTAAGGTTGAAGTGATTGTGAATTGGCCTAAACCCAAATCTGCTACAGAGGTTAGGAGTTTCCTAGGGGAAACACAATACTGGAGAAAGTTTATTGCTAACTTTTCTTTGATTGCAGCTCCATTACATGCTTTAACAGGATTGGGAAGTTTTGGTCAAGTCTATGGGAGTTGATGGACACCAGGTTGAAGAAGAGCACAATATTCCATCCACAAATAGATGATCAGACAGAAGTGGTCAACAGGACAGTGATCGAATTGCTCAGAGGTTATTGCAGCAAGCATCCCAAGCTTTGGGATGAGAATTTGTGTTATGTGTAGCATGCTTACGACCGTGTCAAGCACTCTTCTACTTAGAGATCTCATTTTGAGACTTGTTGTGGTTTGATACCAAAGTCTCCCTTGGATTTTGTCTTTGGTAAAGACATAGTAGTTGATGGACACAATGATGTGGACAAAGCAACCAAGTTCATTAAACAAATCCAGGAAATTCACCAGGCAGTACAGGAACAGCTGGAAAGAAGTCAAGCCAAGTACAAGGCAAGACATGACAAGCATCTAGTTGACCATAGTTTTCAAGTTGGTGATCAAATCTGATTATACATCAGCAAAGACAGAATTCAAGGTGAAGGTTATAAGTTAAAACCAATAAGGTATGGACCTTCCAAGATACTTGATAAAATTGGTGAAAATTCTTTTCGCCTTGATTTACCAGCTTATATACAGATCTATTTAGTCACTAATGCAGAAAACTTGAGATTGTATGAACCTTCATTAATTGAAGATCTTCAAGAGCAAACTCAGTTGCCTTCTATTGGGGATTTGTTGCCTGAGTATCTCAATGAGTTACAAGAGGACACAGTTCTGGATAGGAAGTTAAGAACTACGTTTCAAGGGGATGTTGAGTACCTGAGAGTAGGACTCAAAGGTTCAAATCCAAGCAATGCACAATGGATAGAAATTGGACAAGTGAGGGAACTGTATCCTTGCTTGAATGCTAAAACCAACTTTTGGTGGTCCAAAAGCTTTTCAGTGGGAAGGCGTGATCCAAAATGGATCTTGTATAAAAACCTATAAGTCTAATGTCTTCATTAATTAATAGCGCAAATGAAAAAATGGTGGAAAAACCCGAAAATCCAAAGGAAAACGGAAGCACAGCAGGAATGCACCCGAGCCGTTGGATCCACAAGATCAGTGGATGAGATTAAATCATATCGGAGAAGCCAACATCACATCAAACCTTAGCCTCAAAGCAATTACGATCAACGATGACATATAAACCATTGATCAAGCGCGTAGATCAACGGTGGAGCGAGATTGAATCACATCATAATATCACCGAATGGAAGACTTACCGTAGGCCAGGGAATTTTGCGATATGCGATTGCGATTATTGCATTGTAGATAACTAGAAGGGGAAAGGACCCAGAACATCATGATGGGTCGACATGCGATACTCTAATATCGGCGATCGGTGATCAGGGGAGTGGATTGGTGCAACAATACAGGACACCCTCAACCCCGCAATATGCAATATGCCGATATCGGCGATCGGCAATTGGCAGAGGAGGGGGATCGCAGCTGTATGAAAGAGTCACGCCTTGCAACATGCGATAAAGGCCAGACCCGATAGGGATTATGGATGCAATTAGATATTATTTGAAGTTCGATAGAAAGTGTTTTTATCGGATTTTCTATGTTTTCTGTGTATTTTCCTTTGGAGAACAAAAATGCATTGTTTTAAGGATTTTGCTAGGGAAAGGCCAAAACGGCCAATTCCACCTGTGTCCGCAAGTATTTCATCCTGTTAGCAGCCTTGTGCCCCTGAGCATTTCAACAAGACGAGAACCAGATAGCCTAGGGAAGAAGGGAAACGGCCAAAAGCCAGAGAGCCCTGGGAAGAAGGGAAATGGTTAGGATCCAAAGAGGCCCGAACAAGGAGACGGACAGACAATTTTGTTAGGCTTAAAAAGCCATCCAATGACAGAACAAAGACAGTCAGAGGGGAAACAAATTGAGACAGAGAAGACAAATTGAAACAAACGAATAGAGTAACAAGACAGAGGGAGAGTCTGTGCACTCTTTTAGACTCGTGGTTTTTGAGCAAATCCCTCTTTGATGTCACTATTGGTTGAGACTCTGTTTTGAGCTCACTCTTGTAATAATCTGTTCTTAAAGACTTAATATAGAGGTCGACACTAAAAGCTAGACTAGGAGACATAGCTAGGAAGTCTGGTGAACTCCTTAAATATTTGTTGTGTTGATGTGTGTGTATGTTATGTTTCTGACTATTAATTTTCTATATTATTTGCAATCTTTTCGATCCATTGCACTAAATAATATAGGCATTCCTGCACATGGGTCTGTAATACCTTTTCTTCTTGATTTAGTATCCATTTCGGATCAGTTAGGGGAGATTGTAGAGAGTAAAGCCAAACCCATTCTCTTCATAATATTGCTCATGGACTGCAGTTGGCTAGACATGTTCTACGTTATCGTGGATATTCACTTTGTGGAAATTATTTTCTTCTGGAGTAGAAGCACAATGTTTTATATATGATATACCGTTTTTCTACTTCATTATTAAGTCGTTTAGGAATTGAAAGGATGTATATATAGTTTTTTGAGTTTTTTTAATTTATTGTATATGTTTTGAATTTTAATAAATTCTTATTTTTGACAAAATCCTATTTTTCATATTACAATGGAAACAAAATTATACGCAGTTAGGGTTTCCATGTTTTAGGCTTAGTGATTAATTTTCCTCAATAGATTATTCAATAAATTTTAAGAAATAGGTGATGGTAAATCTACATACAAATTTTAAATTCAGATTTCTGCTCCGCTAATTACGTTTGACGAAAACAATTTAACTCAATATTCTTTAATGTGCAATTTCTAGTTAAGTTCTATTCTTAGATTCATGACAAGGAGACATGGTTGATTTTTTTCAATGTCTAAATATCCAACCTTTCTCCACTTTTCATCATTAGTATTTTCACTGATTTTTTTAGATGTCTAAATATCCAACCTTGTTCTCGACTTTTCATCATTAGTATTTTAACTGAATATTCTTTAATGCAATTTCTAGTTAAGTTGCATTCTTAGATTCATGACAAGGAGAAATGTTTGATTTTTTTAGATGTCTAAATATCCAACCTTGTTCTCCGCCTTTGATCATTAGTATTCTTTTAAACAGCGTTTTGTTTTAAAAGCAACATTAATTCCAAAAATAATGTAATTATAAGTGAAATGGACACTTTGTGTCTATCAAATTATCAATGCCACTTGCTACTATTTTAAAATGTGTAAAAGTCTACATCCAAAACATCTATTTGTGAATATTTAGATTAAAAAATTTCTTAAAAAATTAAATGTGATATTGATATGAATTTTTAAGTAAATATTTTTGTCTAAAAAATAAGCTAACTAAATGGAATATGGATTTCTATTAGAGTGAGTTTGATATGATTTTGAGTTTAAGACAATAAGATATATATATATATATATATATATATATTATATATATATATATATATAATATATATATATATATAATATATATATATTATATATATATATATATAATATATAGCTAAATCATTTGTTTTTTATGGTCATTTTGATTTTTCCATTACGATAAATTAAATATCTTAATATAACTATGTTATTGGAAGACAATTTTTTAATCAAACACTTATTGTTGAAGGGTTAATTTATTTTCAACACATCAATCTTGAAGGGAAAATTTTTAATAATGTTTGGTCACTAGTAACATAAAAACCTAAAACGTCAAAAAAATTGTTAGATGGGTAAAGAGAAATCCAAATTCCGACGCTGATGAACACCACTATACAAAAAGTTGTAAAAAGAGAAAATTCTTAGATTATATCTTTCCCAATGCCATCCATGAAAAGCACTATAGTTCACATTAAAAGAAAAAGAGAAATTGTTATATAATACCTTGGAAAAGAAGCAATATGACAGCAACATTATTTTTCACCAATTTTTATACTAATTACATTTAACCAAAATTAATTACATCATAGCAATATAAAATCATTTAGTAACTAAATTCAACTAAGCAGTGAGAGAACACTAGCTATATGACCTTGTTAAAATTGAGATGACTAAAATTTCAATGCACTAAATTTATTGTCCATTTGGATTCGTGTCAATCACAGGGACCAGGCCTGAATTTCACTTTCACAGTTAACTGTCCCATTAAAATCTGAGGGTGAAACTTTTGGCATGTAAATCACACAGCAACTGCGCCTAAATTTCACTTTAACATTACCCGTCATATCACAGTTTTAGGGGTGAAATTTTGTCATGCCCGTCAATTTACAGTCAAATATTTTGAACGCATTTCATCGCACATGATAATCTCTTAAAAATTGTAAACATTCAAAGTATATTAAGCATATTTCGTTCAAGAAATTTTTAAATGTTTAATTCTAAGTTGAAATTTGAATTGTAAATAGAATCCTTTTAAGATCTTTCTTGTTGAGATTTTCGGTTTTATTAAATTGGGAAAAAATCTCATGTAGGTGACAACAATAGGATTTGTTGTTATATTAGCTCTATTTTGTTGAGGAGGAGTTAATGCATCCTATATTTGTTGTGAGAGAATTTATGAGTCAGTATTATTCTCTTAGCTATAAAAATATATGCCCGTTTTATTTCGGAACAGACGTGCCAATTGGCACGGATCCAAGCTTAATACTTGTGCCAGAGCGCCAGTATCATGATTGGCACGGATCCGATAGGTTTAAGTGCGCCAATATTGTTACTCTAACCGATTTTGCCTCTGGCATGAATAGTTTGCTGTTGAGGAAGCGCCAAGACCCTTTTGGCGCGCCAAGCGAGGATTGTATTGGTAAAACTGCACTTTTGTTATTTGTTTTTTTTGTAATCTGCAGTTTGTACAACAGAGGGATTGTATGATAAGATAAAGGCATCATAGTAGAAGGCCAAGGCATTTTTTAAATATTAATTTGATTTAATTAACAAGTTGGAATTGGAGATTATTTGTTTGATACAATATGGCAAAAACTCAAAGTGCTCGTTTTTAGATCGAGAAGTTCAATGGAAAAAACAACTTCGAGATCTGGAAAGTGAAGATGTACGATCTGCGTGTGCAACAAGGCATGGCGAAGGTGTTGATGGGAAAATCCAAATAGCCTTACAACATGACAAATGATGAGTGGAACGAATTGGATGAAAGAGCATTGGGTGCTATTCGACTGTGTTTGGCAGATGATGTTTTGTTTAACATCGTGTCGGAGAAAACGGATGTTGGTTTGTGGACAAAGCTTGAGAAGCTATACATGACAAAATCCTTAACCAATAATATTCTCCTGAAGCGACAGTTGTACAGTTTGCGAATGAAGGAAGGTACATCGATTACTAATCATTTGAATACTTTTAATACTCTCCTGGTACAATTAGAAAGTATAGAAGTAAAATTTGAATCAGAAGATAAAGCTATAAGTTTATTATGCTCGTTGCCCAAGTCATGGGATCATTTTGTTACTTCTATAAGTATTAGTTCCTCAGAAACCCTTGAGTTTGATGATGTAGTTGCATCTTTATTATCTGAAGAAACAAGGAGAAGGTCAACTTTAGAAACCTCTACATCAGAAGCAATGATGGTCAAAGGTCGTTCTAAAGAAAGACGCTTCAGTAGGCACAACAACTCACGTTCAAAGTCGAAAGGGAAGAAGAGTAAGGTAAAGTGTTGGTTTTGTGGCCAATCGGGACATTTGAAGAAGGACTATTGGAAGCGACAGCAAACTTCTAAAGAAGACTCTTCGACATAAAAGAAAGAAGCAAACACGACAGATACAGGTTCGACATCCGGTTCAGGTATGAGTGATGAAGTGTTATCAGTTAACTTGTCTAATCATGATCAACATTGGTTGTTAGATTCTGGTGCATCAAATCACATGTGCATTCATAGAGAATGGTTTACGACGTATAAATCAATTAATGATGGAGTTTTTTACATGGGTAATGATGTCACATGTAACATTGTGGGAATTGGAAGCATTCAACTGCAAATGTTTGATGGGACAACTAAAATTTGAACTGATGTAAGACATGTACCTGAATTAAGGAAAAATCTCATTTCACTAGGAGCACTTGACACAAATGGATATAAAACTGTTATTCAAGGTGGAGTAATGAATATTTACAAACGTATTTTACTAGTAATGAAAGCTAAGAAGGTTGGAAATCTATTTCAGATAGAAGGAAGAACAGAGTCAGATCATGTTTCTACGGTGTCTGAAAATGACAGTAGTTCTATTCATTTATGGCATCAAAGGTTGGGCCATATGAGCGAAAGAGGTTTAAAGATTTTGTCTCATCGTAAGTTACTTCCTAATCTAAAGTCTGGTAAGTTAGATTTTTGCAAACATTGTTTGTTTGGGAAACAAAGTAAGTAGAAGTTTAAAACTGGCAAACATACTAGTAAAGGAATCCTTGATTATATCCATTCTGATGTTTGGGGTCCATCCCCTACAACCTCATATGGAGGCTCGTCATATTTGTATCTTTTATTTATGATTTCTCTAAGAAAGTGAGGGTCTACATGTTAAAAAGGAAGTCTAATGTATTTACAGTCTTTAAACAGTTTAGAGCATTGGTAGAAAACATCACTGGTAGAACCATAAAATGTTTAAGAACTAACAATGGTGGTGAGTTTACTTCCAAGGAGTTTGAAAATTATTGCAAGGACGTTGGGATCGAGAGATATAAGACCATTTTTTATACTCCTCAGCAAAATGGAGTTGTTGAACACATGAATAGGACTCTTTTAGAGAGAGCAAGGAGTATGCTAAGTAATGCCAATTTGCAGAAGGAATTGTGGATAGAAGCGATGGCTATAGCTTGTTATGTGATAAATCGATCACCATCAATGCTGATAGGATGCAAGATTCCTCAAGAGGTATGGAAAGGTCACCCTTGTGATTATTCTAAACTAAGATTTTTTGGTTGTGATGCATATGCTCTAGTGCCAAAACATTAGCGATCTAAATTAGATCCAAAATCAAAAAGGTATATCTTTTTTGGATATGGTGATGGAACAAAGGGATATAGATTGTGGGATCCTACTACTCACAAGATCATCATCAACAGAGATGTAAAGTTTAATGAATCCTCTCTTGTACAGTTAGATGTAGATAATAAATTGAAACAGGATAATGTATCTGACTTTCAACACAGTCAGTTTGAAACCACTTCTAATGATAGTCAAAATGAACATAGTTCAGATGCAAGTCATGAACAAGTTTCAGATACAAATCATGAACAAGGTTCAGATGTAGATCATGAACATGTCTCAGATGCTGATCATGAATACGTTCCTACAGATGGTAATCAACCAATTGTGGAAGTACCAAAAACATCTTTAAGGAGGTCTACAAGAATGAAACATCCTCCTAAAAGGTATGATGATTATGTTACTTCAGTTGCATTTACCGCTAACAATAATGAACCTTTGTGCTATCAGGAAGCTGTAGAAGGTTCGAAAAGTGAAAAGTGGAAAGAAGCTATGAAGGACGAAATGATGGCCTTAGATAAGAATGGCACATGGGATCTGGTTGAACTTCCGAAAGACAGGAAAATTGTGGGATGTAAATGGGTTTTCAAATTGAAACGGGGTGTGGATGATACAGAGGACAGGTACAAAGCGAGGCTGGTCGCAAAATGGTTTTCTCAGAAAGCAGTCATTGACTTTCATGAGATATTTTCACCAGTTGTTAAAATAGTTTCAATTCGAATTGTGTTAGCATTAGTTTCTTTGCTTGATTTAGAATTACAGCAACTAGATGTTAAAACTGCATTTTTACATGGAGATTTAGATGAGGAAATTTATATGGAACAACCAGAAGGGTTTGTTCAACATCGCAACAAGAAATTTGTCTACAGGCTCAAGAAATCATTGTATGGTCTAAAGTAGTCACCTCGACAATGTTACAAGAAATTTGATTCTTTCATGTTGAGTCAAAAATATATAAGACATGAATATGATCATTGTGTTTACTTTAAGCAATTAAGTAATGGCATGTTCATTATCTTAGTGTTGTATGTTGACCATATGCTTTTAGCAAGAAAAATCATAATAAAGATCAACAGGTTAAAGGCTCAGATGGCAAGGACATTTGATATGAAAGATCTAGGAGCAGCAAGACAGATTTTGGGCATGGAGATTTTCAGAGACAGGAGCAATGGTAAGCTGTGGCTATCACAACAGAAGTATATTGAGAAAATACTCTTGAAGTTTGGTATGAATAATGTGGAGCTTGTGTCAACCCCTTTAGCTTCCCATTTTAAGCTTTCTTCTAGTTTATGTCCTAATACAGATGAAGAAAAGGAATGTATGTCTCAAATTTCATATGCCAATGTAGTAGGTTGTTTGATGTAAGCGATGGTTTGTACTCGACCGGATATTCACATGCAGTTGGGGTTGTCAGAAGGTATATGGAAAATCTAGGTAAATAACACTGGTCAGCAGTGAAATGGGTGCTTCGGTATTTGAGAGGCACAAGTGATTATTGTATCACTTATAACAGAAGTAGTGAATTTGTTTGTGGATATGTTGATTCCGATTTTGCAGGTGATTTGGATAAGAGAAGGTCAACATCAGGGTATGTCTTTACTCTTGCAGGTGGAGCTATTAGCTGGATGTCAAAGCTACAGAACATTGTTGCTTTACCCACTGCTAAAGCAGAATACATAGTTGCTTCTCATGCTTGCAAAGAAGCGATTTGGTTGAAAGGTTTGTTTGGTGAGTTTGGTAGGTTACATGACAACATCAAGTTATTTTGTGATAGTCAAAGTGCAATACATTTGGCTAAGAATCCAGCCTATCATAGTAAATCAAAGCATATACCTATCAAGTACCATTTTGTAAGACAGGTTATCACTGAAAGGGGAGTCTCTCTTGAAAAGGTGCATACAAAGGAATACTGTGCAGGCATGTTCACGAAACCAGTTTTGTTAGAGAAGCTACATTGGTGTTTGGCTTCTTTTGGTTTGCAGAAAAGATAAATATAATCAAGAAACAGGGTATTAGGCTAATTGTTGTCAAGGTGGAGATTGTTGAGATTTCCAGTTTTATTAAATTGGGCAAAAATCTCATGTAGGTGACAACAATAGGATTTGTTGCTATATTAGCTCTATTTTGTTGAGGAGGAGTTAATGCATCCTATATTTGTTGTGAGAGAATTTATGAGCCAGTTTTATTCTCTTAGCTATAAAAATATATGCCCGTACAGGATATTGGGATGGTAGAGAGAGTGTGTGAGGAAATAAATTATTGTAATCTCCTATTGAATAATAAGATTGTTGATGCCTCTGTTTGGTGGACGTAGCCCAGATTGGTTAGGTGAACCACGTTAAATCCTTGTGTTATTTATGTATGATTTGATATGTTGTGTATGTCTTTTATTTTCCGTTGCGCACTGTTTGCTCCAACACTTTCTCAGCATTTAATATCCTTATAACAAGCTTGCTTTCTAAGTAATATACTAATGTTTCATATTAAAAACATTCATTTTTTATTAAAATTGGTAGTTATTATTTATATCATATTAATGTTTTTTTTTAAATATAACGAAGCTGAAGGTTTATTATTTCTTTATTGGAATCTTCCAAAATAACATCTCATATCTTATGTTAAAGGATATTGCCAATTCTTTTTTAAATTTAATTATTAAACATTAGATGAACTCTTTTTTAAATTTAATTAATAAATAAGTTTTAAAGGACACTGCTAATTCCTTTTTAAATTTAATTATTAAATATGAGATGAACTCTTTTTTAAATTTAATTAATAAATAAGTTTTAATTATGAAAGTAAATTTCAAACAAACTTTAAACTTTCTAAAAAAAATTAGATTTGTATTTCTTTTCTTATTTTATTTTATGATTTTTTTGGACTTTTTCTTTTCTCTCTTTGTCTTTTCCTATACATTATAGCAAAAGCATTACCGAGTGCCTTGTATTTTTTCAATGCATATCTTTGCTAAGGATAATGCCAATAACTTTATCAAACATTAAAGTGTTTGAACTAGAGATATAATTATTAACAAACTTTCCTAGCAACCTCATCAAACATTAAAGTGTTTGAACTCGAGATAGAATTACTAACAACCTTTCCGAATTCATTCTAGCTTCTTGGTAATGAGTAGAAAATTTAAAAAAAAAAAAAAAACCCTATTCTTATCATCAAAGTTTACTCTTACAAAAATTAATTAATTGGGGATTATGTTAAATTCTTTTAAATGATGAGCAATAAAATCACCTTCTTACATTTTCATATTAAATAAATGTTTCAAAACAATTACCTTGTTGGATGTTGATAGTTTTTCACACAGTTTAACGAATGCCTTCATCAAACCCACTATTGTTGTTTTGATTGAAACTCTGGAAGTCATTAACGCTGCCATGCATAGCCATATTGCTCATAGTGCCTTTCTATTAAAATCGCACATTCTTAGCCTTTCACACTTGTAGGGTTCTTTGCTAATTTGCGTGATGCTAGAAAAATGCTTTCCTAAACTAGATAATCCTCCATTTCTCATTGCTAATTTGGGTGATGCTAAAAAAATACTTTTCTAAACTAGATAATCGTCCATTTCCAATTGCTAATTTGGGTGATGCTAGAAAAATACATTTCTAGACTAAATAATCTTCCCTTTCCCATCACTTCTACTTGAGCTAGACTCTCCCTTATTTTTATAAACCAAATAATCTTTTAACACTAATAAATTAAAAATAAAACAACTAAAAAATAAAATCAAAATAATCAAAATAAACATTAAACAATTTAACCTATAACCTCTTAAAAATGAAAATAAATAAAGCTTATTTTATTCCATCTAGCACAAAAAGTAATACAAGCTATAATACATTTGATACAACATTCTCGTATCTTTCTCAAAATTTTCTCTCAATTACACTAAACTCTCACTAATCCACAATCCAAACCCAACATCTTCATACAAGAGATAGCCTTCTAATAAAAAAATCCCCTAACATAACTTCTACCGTTTCAACTGCGATACAATGATCAACGTTCTAAATTAACTATGAATTTTTTTCACATAATTTCTCTCTGGTCATAATCCTCTCTGGTCAGAATCATAATACATTCCTCTCATATTCAAAAATAGAGAACATATATCCATAAGAGAGCTTTCTCTCTCCACACACACCTTGTATTATTTTTGTTATTAATTTTTTTCTATATGATGCTATATATCATATCCATAAACATTGAAAAAGTTACAAATCTCTATCATATCTTAAATTAGAAAGCACTTATTAATGGAATTATAATTCTCTCACTATTTCTCTCTCTCTCTATATGTTTCATATTAAAATATTTTACTCAATATGCATATTGAAATATTTGGTTTGTAATCCACATTAAAATTTTATTTTTTAGTAATATTGTTTATATTTTATAAAGAATGAAATAAATTACACATCTCTCTAGCATTAGAAAGCGAAAATATAAGAAAATGTTTAATTTAAATTACCTTATTTTTCTTATAAAATTGTTATAAAACTATGTTATTCAATAAGCACATTGAAATATTTCAATTATGGATGACACATTTTTTTTTTAATATTACATGTAAAGTTAATATATAATGAATTACACATTATGTAATATCAATAATATTACCTTATTAAGTAGTGAATAAATTAGTTTAATCTACATAATTCGAGTTCTCCAAGGGTTTCTAACAATGCTAAATCCATTTATACATTCAAAAATGTATTTTAAACAACAAAAAATCTTGAAATTGTATTGGATTTTGGTGAATTATGGTGAAAAGAGATATTTCTTCTATAAGTTAGACTACCCGGCTTATTGTAATTTATAGACGAAATGACCTTTTTCACGACTATTTTTCTTGTTAATTTTAATCAAAATTGTGCAAAGTTTTTTAAAAAATTGAGTTTAAATTGTTTAATCTCCATAATTCCACTGCCCTAAGGGTTTTCAAGGGTGATGACTAGAATTATACATTCAAAAATGTATTTTAAACAACAAAAATTCTTGAAATTGTATCATTTTTAATTTATGTACTCTAATTTATAGAAGAAATGAGTTTTTTCACAACTATTTTTCTGGTTAATTAGCTCTTCCCCTGAAAAAGAGTACTTTTTCCTATAAATTAAGGTATGCCTTTTTAATTGCCTTAGTCTAATTTGTAGACAAAATGAGTTGTTGTTGTTGTTGTTGATTTTAAGTTAGACTACACCTTTTTAATTGATGTACTCTCATTTATAGAGGAAACGAGCTTTTTCACAACTATTTTCTTGGTTAATTAGCTCATTTGCTCTTTTCACGATTATTTTTCTAGTTAATTTTAATCAAAATCCGACAGAGTTTGAGTTTAAATTGTTTAATCATAATTCGAGTGCCCCAAGGGTTTTCAAGGGTGATGAATCAATTTATACATTCAAAAATGTATTTTAAATAACAAAAAATCTTGAAATTGTATGGCTAGATTTTGGTGAATTCCCTGTGAAAAAGGCTATTTAGTCTAATATAAGTTAGTTGCAATTGAATTTTTTCTTTTTATCTTTAGAATTATGTATCTAAATTAATACATTTATTATATATTTAATTTACAATAAAATAACATTTAATAGTCACATATTTCAATGTAAAAATTGTCTTGAGTGTGATTTTCTGAATAATTTTAATATAATTTATAGTGAAATAATTTAAACATGAAGATCTCTATATTCATCTCTTTATTGCCTAAAGCAGCTTCATCCCGTGATTTAGGATTTAAAATTGTAAACGTTCAAAAGTTTGTTTTCAGGAGAAAAAAAGCAAAATATTTTATATTGAGTCAATATAAAGACTTATATGTACATGTATATGAACCATCGTCGGCTGGACGGTATGTACAAAAACCCAAATTGTTGTATCAATATTGACATATTCATACAAAAAAGAGATTAGCATATGGGAAGAAAAATAGAAACTTCAGTAGCATTGTGTTCAGGAAAACCATCAGATACTTATAAATGAAGATCTATGTGAATCAGACATTGTCATATATGGATATTTCCATAGACCGAGATCCAAATGGCGATGATGATGTTAAGTATAGATATAAGAGATGCCTTTGAGTCACTGAAAATCTTGGAGTTCCGCCATTTCCAGGAGCACCACAAGAAGATGATGATGAGATGGCGCCGAGGGATCCTTTGTCTGCTCCACCAGTTCAAAGCTGCATAGGTCAAGTCAAAAACAGTGTGAGGGAAATAAAAAATATTGGACATTCCATACCAGATTTTTCGAATAGAGGGGCACTGAAAAAACATGTGGAAGTTGGTTTCCTCGTCGGCTTCGCACATCGAGCATCTGCTAGGTCCATGCCAGCATATTTTCCTCAAATTATCCCATGACAGGTTCTTATTGTAGAAAACCAACCACGCAAAGAGGATGAATTTGAGGAGACATCCAGCCTTCCAGAAAGCAATAGGAAATATCTCTTGGGAGGGAGAGATCTTTGAGAGGATCATATCAGAATAGATGTCACACACCCACGCGGGCATACTAAGGTGATCAAAAGTCCCATTCTGATGAAGCCCACATAAACAAAAAAATCAGTGATAGATTTCCATAGGATTCCTAGCTCGTCCGACATACAGAGAGCATAGGCGTCCATCCAGATGGGAGTAGAACCATGCCAGGTTTGTATGAGCTTATCCCATGAGAAGATGCCACGCCTATGGAAGAAAGATAGAAGGATGTCTGGGATATGAATGTTCCGGTGACCACACATAATAGGGTCGATGCCAATAAGGATCCAATTCCCAGAGAATATCCTCCATTTGAGACTCAACATGAAATATTGTTCAATCTTCCGCAAATTGAGCCATATAGTAGATCCATGTCGAGTCCCAATCGACCCCGTTCTGTACCAATATTCCAGAGCTTTCCCTTTCATGTATTTCAGCTTGATGATATTGCTCCAAAGACCATCACCAAATATGCCTCACCATAAGGATCAGCATAGGAGGGCACGTCCAAAAATCCTTAAGTCCTTTAGACCCCATCCTCCATGAAGCTTAGGAATAGAAATGGCATCCAACTTGGTGAGATGGTATTTCCGCCGACCAAACTTTCCTCCCCATATAAAGTTAGCCGAAATCGTGTTCATCCGATGGATGATACAAGCAGGTAGATAGAATAAATGAGCCTAGTAAATAGACATTTGAGACAAGACTGCCTGTGTAAGGATATATCTGCCAGCCAGAGAGAGGGACCTGAATTCCCAGGCCGATATCCTTTTATAGTATCTCTCAATTAACCACTTCCAATCATTATATGAGTATCCTTTGGCTTTTAGATGGAAGCCCAAGTATTTAATACCGTCGCAGAGCAGACCAGTACCAATCCCAAACATCGCAGCAATCCACACAACCATGGCCGGATTTGTATCATTGTGATATAGAGTAGATTTCGACTTGTTGATGATAAGTCCCGTGGCCTTTTGGAATTTGTCAAGTATGTCAAATAAACAGATCCATGAGTCTTTGCAGAGCATAGCGCAAAGGAGCACATCATCCACAAATAGGTTGTGGGAAATGAAATAATTCCGACAAATCTTCACAGGGCGGCATCGGAGTTCTGAAACTGCCTTGTTGATATGGATACTGAGAGAGTTCATGGCCAAAATGAAAAGAAGGGGCGCAAGTGGGCATCCCTGTCGAAGGCCCCTTTCAGCAAGGAAATATGTGGAAGGAATGCCATTGATAATGATCGCATAGTTAACATTTTCCACACACGCCATGATCCACTGGATGGTGTCAGGCCATAAACCAATCTTTTCCAATAAACATCTGATAAAGCCCATTCTATGCAATCATAGGCTTTTTGTAGATCTATTTTCAAAATGGCCGCATCAATGTCCTTTCTGATCATGGAGAAAATGCATTCCTGAGTATTTGCCACAGCATCTAGAATATTACAACCTTTAAGAAAGGCATGTTGATCTTTGGAGAGATAGGTAGCCAACGTACCTTTTATTCTCTCGGCAATGATCTTTGAAATAATCTTGAAAGAAATGTTGCATAAAGAGATCGGCCTGAAATCATGGAAAGAATCTGCATCAACCTTCTTTGCGATTAGTGCAATCAGAGTAGATGAGATATGTTGGTGTATGCGACTAGTCGATCTAGAATCCTCAATCATCAAAAGAAGATCCTGTTTGATGATATCAAAGAAATGGATAAAAAATTCAATGGTCCAGTCGTCCGGTCTTGGACATTTATCCTTACTAAAAGCCTTGAGGATTCCGTAAATTTCTTTCTCAGAAACAGGCTTAAACAGGGATTCATTCTTATCGCCGTCAAACATTTGGGGGAACAAATCAATACCCCATAGAATATCCTGTATAGCACAACCCTTTCCCCTATTGTATTGGTTCTTAAAATGACGGATCGCAACGCTGGTAATATCTTGTTGAGAATAGAAGAATCCCCCTGTGTCATCACTGGTCCACCAGATGGAATTTTTCTCGCGTCTGGCATTAACATATTTATGAAAAAATTTCGAATTCCGGTCGCCTTCTTTGAGCCATAAGGCTCTGCTCTTGAGTCTCCACGTAGCTTCCTCTTGTTTAAGTAGGTAGAGCTTGTGCCTTTCTAGCTCCCTAATATAGCATTTTGTGTCGAATGAGCAGCAATTAGGATCAATGGATTTAACAATGCAATCCAGCTCCTTCTGAATGATTTGTAAAGTCAGGCGATCCTTCCTTCTTTTGTCCTTTTGCCATTTTTTAACAATTGAGCGCACAGCAACCATAATTTCTCTAAAAGTAGGGAGAGAAGGGAGGGGATCCTGAGTTGATAAGTCCTTCCATGCTTTGGAGACAATATTGTTGAGAACTGGGTCCTCCAGAAAAGTTTGATTGAACTTAAAAGAATACCCCTTGATATAACCCTTATTCCACCATTGAATAAATATAGGACGATGGTCCGAAACAAATGCATTCCCAATCGAGGAAATAGGCATACCCAGCTCTCCAATAATATCAACATGCAAAATAAAGCGATCAATACGTTTGGCAATATATGCCTTCCCAACGTGGCCATTGTCCCATGTGGGCATCAGATCCGTTGGAACAATATCAACAAAATTCTTGATCATAAGTTCAGACATTATATAATTAGCAAGTGAATCCTTCTTCTTGTAGCAACCCCAGCATTCATCAAGACTTATAGTAAAGTTTAAGTCGCCAGCAATCATCAGAGATTGTATGTCACAAAGATCAGATGAGAAAAATCTTTCCTAGAAAGAATTCCTGAGCTTGTATGGTGCATAGGTGTTAAGAATATTGATGGAATGTCCTTGTCCACGAATATAAGCAGAGATCAAGATGCTGGAAAAACATTTGTATGCCTTGGCACAGATCCATTGGGGATCCCAGAGAGCAGCAAGACCCCCAGACATTCCAATGGCATCAGAAGCCACCAGATGTTAGGAAGGAAACATTTTCCGAAAATATGAAATGGATGCATGCCTGCAGTCCATAGTTTCCTGTATCAGAATGAGTTTCGGACGAGAAGAGTAGAAGATATCTTTTAGCGCTAGGAATTTGTGGTCAGCCTCGAGCCCACGAATGTTCATAGACATAATATCGGTCATTTTGAAGATTCACCAGTCACATTTGCTCTAAGAGGTTGTGTGGATGACATATCATAGATGGGAACATCAACCAAAGATAGATTGCGCACCCTAGAGTCAGGGATATTTGACCGACCACGAAAGTGACGGGAACCCCCTCGAGTCTTCTTCCTAACAGTAATGTTTTTAGCAGACTCCGAACTGATGATAGGAGAGACACAGTCAGCTGGCTTGTGGATGGTGAGGGGCTCCAATTCCGATGATTTATGGCAGAGGAGAAAGTTAATATCACTGTCGAATAAGTTAACAGAGGATGAGACCGGGGAGTTAACAGGAGTGGCAATCACAAGAGGTTCTTTCCCTTTCTTTAAAGGCAATGTGTTGTCCGGAGTCGGTGAGGAGGACGATATAGGAATGGGAAGGGAGCCCAGAGAAAGATCTTGAGAGGAGGGGGGGGGGAGGATCGGATAGCGGGGTCGTCTCGAGGTTCCGCAATAGATAGACAAATAAAATTGGAGGGAGTCGACGACGAGGGTCGATCATTCATGACCCGCCCATCGGGATATTGAGAGGGAGGGGGAGAGAAGGAATGAGCGGGGAGTCGCAAAGAGGCAGGAGGAATATGAGCAGGATCAGGAGGCAGAGAATCTTCCGAATGATCAGATGCAGAAAGGCCAATTGAGGAAGGCCTAGTTTGCATGCGTCGATGAGAGACACAGCGAGAAAGAGCAGAGGGCCAAGGACAGTTTTTAATGAGATGCCTAGTATTGTGGCAAGCAGCACAACGGAAAGGAATGTCCCAGAAGTCTAACCGCTGGCAGATCTTCAAACCACGCCAAGAAATCTCGATATGGTCTGGATAGCCTCCCCTGTAGGCCCATTTAATGAGGATCCATGCAATTCTTTTATCTTTCTCTCCAATGCACCATGGATCAACGTAAACAAAACGCCCAATGGAATTGCCAATAATCTCAAGAATCTCCTTAGACCACATCTCCAGCGGGAGATTTGGGAGTTTAACCCAAATCAGGTTGTTGGTGGGAGTATTTTTCAGTGGGTCGTATCCAATAAACCATCTATGGAGAGCAAGAAAATTTCTCTTGAATACCCAGGGGCCCCGGAGAATGGCATCAGCATCGGCAGAGTTAAGAAAATGGAAACAATACCAATCCTTCATGAGATGAGAGATAATGGAAGTGTAGCCAATCACTGGTTTCCAATGGACCGATATCCACTTCCGCATTTCATCATCGAGAATTTCTGGGAAATGCCAACGGCCAATCAATGCAAGATTCTTTAAACTGTTAATCCACTCAGAGAGATGAACATTGTCCAAAACTATAGCACGAGGGGGGGCAGATGTTTTGACCGGATTATGAGATTTGTTGTATAAGGAATGAGCATGAGACCCCTTTACTACGGGATTTTTGTGGGCTCGGGATGACTCCACAACCGGAAGCCCATGGGGATCATACAGGGACGGATGAATAGACACATTATCCAGGGTGGACCGCCATGCAGCAGAAAGCTTGTCAGAAGCCCGGGCCTGCTCGGCCAAAATCGTGGCCCGAATCATCGCCTCCGTGGCAGACGAGTTGGTCTCACCATCCATAACACCGACAGGAATACAAATATAGAATAACAAACGGGACACTTACCCAAATTGGATTGCCAAATCTAAAAAAGTACCAGATGTGAAAACGCAGACAGAAGTCCCTTGAGAGAATAAGCGCGGATATTAATTGCCAGAAGGGGAAGAGTCAAAGAAACAATACATCAGTCAGACAAAAGGACATACGGTCCCGAAGGCTCGAGAAGAAGCCATGCCGTCACTGCCAGGAAACTCCAGATTACGAGGGCATATGTGTACAGGAGGCAGATAACCATAAAAGAGAGTAGACGTCACCCCTCCGGCAAAAGGCCAAAATTGGATGAAACCAAAAAGATCAAAGCGTCAGCAACAACAGATAGTACAGATGAGGATCACAGACCCAATCTCGAAGAAAATAGAGAGTTACAGACAAGTAGAAAATTTAAAATAGATCTGATCCTAGAAAAAATTTCTGGGCCTGACCGAACCCGGAAAAAAGGTGGATCAGAGGAATGGTAATCAGAGATCGAGTCTGAGAAGTGCACAGAGCCAGGACGCGAATAGGGTAAGAGTCAAGAGGGAGGAGGATCTTGACAATCAAAACAACAGCAATATACCTTGAAAATACACCACCATTGCCCAATTCTGAACCGAACATCAGAACATGGCTTGTAAATGTAAACGTACCCCCTAAGGAATTGATAGACCGATGATAGCATATTAACCAGAGAACAAGCTTCAGAGAAATCACCACCGGCGCAATAATGAAAGAAAGCCAAATGTGGGGATATATCTAAACGAATGTTACCAGAGCGAGCTCATAAAATGAGCCATGACAGTGAATCAAGCCAGAACATATATAGAAAGAAAGCATATCCAGAACCTTATCTATGTAACTCTATATAAATAGGCATAAAAGAGCATTCTATATTGTGGTGTATTTTTAAGACATAGAAATGGAAAGGAGTAAAAGAAAACTGACCTCAGAGCTGAAGCACGCACTGTGGGAGAAGAGTGTGAGCGTGAAAGCAGCAGGAAAGAATACAAGGAGTGCCACAGTAGTCAAAACGCCACAGAGGAGCATTACCGATGGCCGGCCAGAGAGGGCTGGCCAGCGGGGAGGTTGGAAACATAGAACATAGTAGAGATGGGGGATATATGTGAACATCCAGGCTCCATGGAGAAACGAGGAGAGGACAGGTGCCAATCTGAGAGAAAAGATCAAGAAGGATAGTAGGAATGTAGGACAACTAGCTTACCAGATGAGTTGAAGCGGAGCATACATGCAGTGTAGTGGTTGGCCAGAATGGCGATGGATGCATGCAAATTATTGGATACTCAGCTCAACAAGCTTACGACGTGTGTTGAAGCGGAGCATACATGTAGAGTTGTGGTTGGCCAAAATGGTGGTGAATGCATGCAAATTATTGGATGCTCAAGTCCCCCTCCGCACCAGTACGCGCTTGGCTCCCCCTGCTCTCTCTTAATAAAATGAAACGTTCAAAAGTTTGTTAACCATATTTAGTTGAAGAAACTTTTCATTTTTTAATTGCAAGTCGAAATTTGGATTGTAAATAGAATCCCTTTAACATCCGTTTCTGCATTTAATCTCCTTATAACACGCTTTCGGAGTAATGTTTCATATTAAAAACATTGACTTAGCTGTCATTATCTATTAAGGTAAAGATTTATTATCTCCATGTGCGAAGCTTCCCCAATAATATCTCGTATTGAAGGATATTGCCAACTCCCTTTTAAATTTAATATGAAATATGTTTTGAAAATAAAATTACATCTCACGTTACTTGAAGTTCTAAATTCGAGGAGAAAAAACTTTATGTTGAAAAAAAAAAAAAAACATAATTAAAATAATTAATAAAATATTTTTATAGAAAACCTCTCTATCATTTTTTAGATTTGGATTTTTTTTTTCAGTTTTTTTATATTTTTTAAGTTATTTTGTTTCTCTATATATATATTATATATTTTTTCTATATTTTACAGTGAAAATATTACCTAATGTCTCACTTATACTTAAAGATAATATCAACAATCTTCTCAAGCATTAAAGTGTTTGAACTAGAGATAGAATTACTAGCAACTTTTTTTAAGCCATTCTAACTTCTTAGTAATGAGTAGAAAATCCAAAGAGCCTTCATTTTATCATCAAAGTTTACTTTTAGAAAAATTAATTGATTGCATATTGTAATAAATTCATTTAACTCACCTCACATATTCATATTAAATAAATGTTTCATAACAAATACTTGGTTGAATGCTGAGATTTTTCAAACATTTGTCATTTTTCTTTAAAAGATGAAATTCATTAATGGTACCATCCATTCATTTCTATAGAATCTTCCATTCTTCATGTTTCATACTTGTCGACTTATTTGTTAATTCGTGCAACTTTAGAAAATTATTTTTCTAATATAGATCATCTCCAATCCCCTATTTGTATCTTTCATTACTGGTAATTTTGGCAGTTAAACATCTTGACACTAAAGCTCTCTTTTTCCATCACTTCCACTTCAGCCAAAAACTCTCTTCTCCCATGTGTTTTATAAGCCAAATAAACATTCAATTGTAATACTAGTTGTTAGGAATAAGATCACGAAGCAATAAAATCAAAATGAATGTTGAAATAAACTATAGAATGAAATAACATAAAATGAGACACCAATATATGTGGCACTTATGCTTCACTCAATGAACCTTTGACATATCATGTGCATTCATGGCATGCTAAACAATACCATAATTTGACTACATATTGGAAAATACCTCTAAAAATCACATTGTTTATCCCACTACAAATATGAACCTAATACACCTTCCTAATTTAAAAAAAACCCTACTTTCACTAGATATTGTATGTATCCATTTTTTCATTACCATTTTTAATACCCTTTTATATTTTTCCATTAATTTTGAGCTCCATTTTTTATACCTGCCAATATAAAAACCCTTTACCCCCTACTACATGCTCAATATATTATGTCAATTTTTCTCAGTATATATCTCCCAATATGAATCCACATGGTATAGTATTGCTCTCCCAATTTTTCCTCAATATATATCCCCCCATATGAATGCATGCCACAATATGAATCCACTTGGTATAGTATTGCTCTCCCATTTTTTCCTCAATATATAAACCCCATATGATTGCACGTGGTATAGTATTTCTCTCTAAGTCAATCCCATGATATGTGGTTTTATAAATTTGAGCTACATCCTAGGAGAAACAACCAATACTTCCTTTTATTTCTTCCAACAAGATAAAGTGGTACAACTTGTAGCGCTTCTAATACAACTACCTCTTTACTCTCTCACATTTTTCTAAATCAGTTACAATGCGCCCTAAATAATATACAATCCCAATACAATACCATCATAAAAATAATAATTTCTTACTTAAAAAACCAATATATAACTTGTACTATCTAATCTATAACACAATAATAAATCATCTAAATTAACTACAAAATTATAATATTTAACAAATTCAAAATGTTGCAATCCCTTGGATGTTAGAGCATAACAATGAGCAGCGGATATTAAAAGACAATATAGAATATAAAAACATACACAAATGACACAATGATTTAACGTGGTTCACCCAACCAATTTGGGCTACGTCCACCAAATAGAGGCATCGGCAATCTTATTATTAATCAGGAGATTACAAATAATTATTTCCTCACACTCTCTACATCCTCCCAATATCTCTACGAGCATATATTTTATAGCTAAGAGAATCTAACTGACTCATAAATCCTCTCAGAACAAATATAGGATGCATTAACTCTTTCCCAACAAAATAGAGCTAATATAGCAACAAATCCTATTGTTGTCACATACATCAGATTTTTGCCCAATTTATTAAAAATGAAAATCTCAACAATCTCCACCTTGACAACAATTAGCCTGATACTATGTTTCTTTATTATTTTTATCTTTTCTGCAAGCCAAGAGAAGCCAAACACCAACGTAACTTCTCTAACAAAACTGGTTTCATGAACATGTCTGCACAGTTCTCCTTTGTATGCACCTTTTCAAGCGAGACTCCCCTTTCAATGATAACCTGTCTTACAAAATGGTACTTGATCGGTATATGCTTTGATTTACTATGATAGGCCGGATTCTTAGCCAAATGTATTAAATGTATTGCACTTTGACTATCACAAAATAACTTGATGTTGTCCTGCAACCTACCAAACTCACCAAACAAACCTTTCAACCAAATCGCTTCTTTGCAAGCATGAGAAGCAGCAATGTATTCTGCTTCAGTAGTGGATAAAGCAACAATGTTCAGTAGCTTTGACATCCAACTAATAGCTCCACCTGGAAGAGTAAAGACATACCCTGATGTTGACCTTCTCTTATCCAAATCACCTGCAAAATTGGAATCAACATATCCGCAAACAAATTCACTACTCTTATTATAATTAATACAATAATCACTTGTCCCTCTCAAATACCGAAGCACCCATTTCACTGCTGACTAGTGTTCTTTACCTGGATTTGCCATATACCTGCTGACAACCCCAACTGCATGTGAAATATCTAGTCGAGTACAAACCATCGCATACATCAAACACCCTACTACATTGGCATATGGAATTCGAGACATATATTCCTTTTCTTCATTTGTATTAGGACATAAAATAGAAGAAAGCTTAAAATGGGAAGCTAAAGGGACTGACACAGGCTTCACATTGTTTATACCAAACCTCAAGAGTATTTTCTCAATATACTTCTGTTGTGATAGCCACAGCTTACCATTTCTCCTGTCTCTGAAAATCTCCATGCCCAAAATCTGTCTTGCTGCTCCTAGATCTTTCATATCAAATGTCCTTGCCATCTAAGCCTTTAACATGTTGATCTCATCTATGCTTTTTCTTCCTAAAAGCATATCGTCAACATACAACACTAAGATAATGAATATGCCATTATTTAATTGCTTAAATAAACACAATGACCATATTCACTTCTTATATACTTCTGACTCAACATGAAAGAATCAAACTTCTTGTACCATTGCCGAGGCGACTACTTCAGGCCATACAATGACTTCTTGAGCCTGCAGACAAATTTCTTATTACGATGTTGAACAAACCCATCCGGTTGTTCCATATAAATTTCCTCATCTAAGTCTCCATATAAAAATGCAGTCTTAACATCTAGTTGCTGCAACTCTAAATCAAGCAAAGCGACTAATGCTAACACAATTCTAATTGAAACTATTTTAACAACTGGTGAAAAAATCTCATGAAAGTCAATGCCTTCTTTCTGAGAAAACCCTTTTGCGACGAGCCTTGCTTTGTACCTGTCCTCAGTATCATTCACACCCCGTTTCAACTTGAAAACCCATTTACAGCCCACAGTTTTCTTGTCTTTCGAAAGTTCAACCAAATCTTATGTGCCATTCTTACCTAAGGCCATCATTTCTTCCTTCATGGTTGCTTTCCACTTGTCACTTTTCGAACCTTCTACAGCTTCCTAATAGCACAAAGGTTCATCGTCATTAGCAGTAAATGCAACTGAAGTAACATAATCATCATACCTTTTAGGAGGGCATTTGATTCTTGTAGACCTCCTTAAGGATGTTTCTAGTGCTTCCTCGATTGGCTGACTACCATCTGTAGGAACTTCTTGATGATCAGCATCTGAGACCTGTTCATGATCTACATCTGAACTTTGTTCATGATCTGATTCTGAAACCTGTTCATGACTAGTATCTGAACTATGGTCATCATGACTATCATTAGAAGTGCTTTCAAACTGAATGTGCTGAAAGTCAGATACATCATCCTGTTTCAACTTATTATCTACTTCTAACTGTACAAAAGAGGATTCATTAAACTTCACATCTCTATTGATGATGATTTTGCGGGTAGTAGGATCTCACAATCTATATCCCTTTGTTCCATCACCATACCCAACAAAGATATACCTTTTAGACTTTGGATCTAATTTATTTCGCTGATGTTTAGGCACTAGAGCATATGCATCACAACCAAACACTCTGAGTTTAGAATAATCACAAGGGTGACCTTTCCATACCTCTTGAGGAATCTTGCATCCTATCACCATTGATGGTGATCGATTTATCACATAACAAGCTGTAGCCACCGCTTTTGTCCACAAATCCTTTTGCAAATTGACATTACTCAGAATACTCCTTGCTCTCTCTAAAAGAGTCCTATTCATGCGTTCAACAACTCCATTTTGCTGAGGAGTATACATCGTGGTCTTATGTCTCTCGATCCCTGCATCCTTGCAATATTTGTCAAACTCCTTGGAAGTAAACTCACCACCATTGTTAGTTCTTAAACATTTTATAGTTCTACCAGTGTTGTTTTCTACCAATGCTCTAAACTGTTTGAAAACTATAAAAACATCAGACTTTCGTTTCAACATGTAGACCCACAGTTTCCTAGAAAAGTCATCAATAAACGATACAAAATATGACGAGCCACCATATGAGGTTGTAGGGGCTGGACCCCAGACATCTGAATGGATATAATCAAGGATGCCTTTACTAGTATGTTTGCCTATTTTAAATTTTTGCTTACTTCGTTTTCCAAATAGACAATGCTTACAAAATTCTAACTTTCCAGACTTTAGATTAGGGAGTAACTTACGATCAGCCAAAATTTTTAACCCTCTTTCGCTCATATGGCCTAATCTTTGATGCCATAAGTGAATAGAACTACTGTCATGTTCAGACACCGTAGACACATGATCTGACCTTGTTCTTCCTTCTAACTGAAATAGATTTACTACCTTCTTAGCTTTCATTACTAGCAAAATACCTTTGTAAATTTTCATTACTCCACCTTGAATTACAGTTTTATATCCATTTGTATCAAGTGCTTCTAGTGAAATTAGATTTTTCCTTAAATATGGTACATGTCTCTCATCAGTTAACATTTTGGTTGTCCCATCAAACATTTGCAGCTGTATACTCCCAATTCCCACAATATTACATGTTACATCATTACCCATGTACACGACTCCATCATTAATTGATTTATATACGTCCTTTTGAAACCATTTCTGATAAGGAAGACACATGCCGTTTGATGCACCAGAATCTAACAGCCAATGTTGATCATGATTTGACAAATTAACTGATAATACTTCATCACTCATACATGAACCAGATGCTGAAGTTGTATCTATCTGTCGAAGAATCTTCTTTAGAAGTTTTATGTCGCTTCCAGCAGTCCTTCTTCAAATGCCCCGATTTGCCACAAAACCAACACTTTACCTTACTCTTCTTCCCTTTCGACTTTGAACATGAGTCACTCTGCCTACTGAAGCGTCTTTCCTTAGAACGACCTCTGACCATCATTGCTTCTGATGTAGAGGTTTATAAATTCGTTCCTCCTTGTTTCTTCAGACAATAAAGATGCAACTACATCATCAAACTGAAGGGTTTCTGATGAACTAAGACTTATATAAGTAACAATATGATCCCACGACTCGGGCAACGAGCACAATAAAGTAATAGCTTTATCTTCTAATGGAAATTTTACTTCTATACTTTCTAATTGCACCAGGAGAGTATTAAAAGAATTCAAATGATCAGTAATCAATGTACCTTCCTTCATTCGCAAACTATACAACTGTCGCTTCAGGAGAATCCTATTGGTTAAGGATTTTGTTATGTACAACTTCTCAAGCTTTGTCCACAAACCAGCAGTTTTTTTCTCCGACACGATATTAAACAAAACATCATCCGCCAGACACAGCCGAATATCACTCACTGCTCTTTCATCCATCTCGTCCCACTCATCATCTGTGATGTTGTAAGGCTATTTGGATTTTCCCATCAACGCCTTCGCCACGCCTTGTTGCACAAGCAAATCGTACATCTTCACCTTCCAGATCTCGAAGTTGTTCTTGCCACTAAACTTTTCGATCTCAAAACAAGCACTCTGAGTTTTCACCATATTGTATCAACCAAGAAACAATCTCCAAGTCCAACTTGTTAATCAATCAAATTAATATCTAACAACAAAAAATGCCTTTGCCTTCTACTGTACTGCCTTTACTTATCAAAAAATCTCTCTGCTGTACAAAATGCAAAATTATAAATAGAAAACCAAATAAAAATTGTAGTTTTACTAGCACTATCCTCTGTTGGTGCACCGAAAGGGACTTGGCGCTACCAGAACAACAGACGATCCGCGCCGGGAGCAAAATCGCTCTAAGTACCAAAATTGGCGCAACTATTCCCCTCGGATCTGCGCCAATCGGGATATTGGCGCCCTGGTGTGATTAATAAAGTCGGATCCGCGCCAAATGGCACCCTTATTTAGCAATTATCCGCGCCAATCTGTTCACTGGATATTATTGGCGCTACTGTTTCATCAGAAACTATGCCAATCGCCAAATCTTGGAAATCTCCACCTACAACGATCATGTCACACGCACGCACCCGCTCCAACACACTCTGATACTAATTGTTAGAGCATAAAAATGCGCAACAGATATTAAAAGACAATATACAGTATAAAAACATACACAAATGACATAATGATTTAACGTGGTTCACCCAACCAATCTGGGCTACGTCCACCAGACAGAGGCATCGGCAATCTTATTATTAATCAGGAGATTACAAATAATTATTTCCTCACACTCTCTACATCCTCCCAGTATCTTTACGGGCATATATTTTATAGCTAAGATAATCTAACTGACTCATAAATCCTCTCACAACAAATATAGGATGCATTAACTCTTTCCCAAGAAAATAGAACTAATATAGCAACAAACATGAGATTTTTGCCCAATTTATTAAAACTGAAAATCTCAACATTGGACGCAGTGAACACACTTCCATCAAATATCACCGTTAGAAACAAAACTTGACAACCAAGCAAGCACAGATGTTGAATTCATCAAATTCCTGGAAGCGTCATATTCTTTTGTTCAAAATAGGCTTGATTGGTTGTCATGGCTACACGTTGTGTGTGTGGTACATTTTTTATTCGTAGCGATATCACTGACATGGGCAAGTGAGAGCACACACCTTGACAAGTCCATAGTTGTTACTTTCAAAGGTTTACTTAGAGATGGCTCAACAAACCCTTGTCGTTAAGGGGACCGCTTTTCTCCCTTAACCACTTCTTAGCTTTCGGTTGGATTGCGTAGCACGCACCCATTCCATCTACTGTCCCAACACGTGTTGGGGATGAGAGATTGAATCACTTTCCATCACATAATGTATTTGGTTAAATTTGAAAGTGATAGGTATATAACATTCGGTAGTTCCTAAATATGCGACTATAGCATATTTAATGCCCCTGACATGGGGGCTTTATAACCCCATATAACACGCCGCGCGATGATGAGAGAAAAAAACAAGCGCAGCGTGTTATATGGGGTTATAAAGCCCCCATGTCAGGGAGCATTAGCTATAGTCGCATATTTAGAAACTTCCATAATATTCGGCTTATGAAAAGACAAATAGCTAAATTGAGGGAACATATTCTGTGTAAAAAATTTCAAAAGGTATCACACATGTACAAAATTTCGAGCATAAAACCCGTGGGTTTAATATTGTTGGACAAAATTTCCAAGAAGTACGAAATGCTGATGAGATAGCTAACTAAGTTGGACAACGCTAGAAATACGTTTGTATAATAAACACTCAACTTCCCACGCACTTTGTGATGCCTTTTGTTTGGTTGTTTCCGTTTCATTTCATTTTGTGATTATTGTTATTGTTATTATGTTTACGTTTCATTTCATTTTGTGATTATTGTTATTGGCCATTCATAAAGTTAGTGTACATCGAAAATATTCATTAGTCTGCTGTATCATAAAAACCGTGCATTTCATATTTTTAGAAACTAATATTTTTTTCTTCTCAACTAATTAAAAAAATTAGTTGAGAGATTTTCATTTCTTATTTTTTAGAAACTAGCATTTGCATCAAATGTTGCAAAAGAAACGCCGTAAGGCATAAATTGAGGAACAATCACTACATGGGAATGGGAAAATCTAAATGAGATGCAAATATGTAGCAGAAATGAAATTCTAACGTTGTAT
>APFE031104689.1:139713-152508 GCA_000404065.3 Pinus taeda
AGGCATTACCATAGTAAACCCAATGACTCTACACACAAGAATTTTTGGGGGAGAGTGTTATTGGAATTAATAAATGGAATAATAGGAGCAGAACCTTTGTCTTGCTTCCAGTTCTTGTTCACAAAAGAAAGCTCATTCTGAATGATATATCTTAGGTTTGGATCAGAAGGTAGAGCTGAAGCCTCTGATAAAAAAGAGCGACATTTTTTCTTCACTTCATTAAAGCGACTGTAAGTGGGAGTGGGAATATATTTTTTGTTAGTTTTGAAGGTAGATGGAGCATCAAATTCCTGTAATTTATAAGGGGATGAACTGGCCTCATTGCAGTTGTTGTGGTCTAAAGTGGTTGTTAGCTATTTTTGTGGTTGATGTGAGTAGTTTTGTGAGTGTGGCCTCAATGCAGAGTGTTCTTTGTCTTCTGTGCTTCTATTGCATTGTCTACAAACTCATTCTGGTGAAAATTGGGCTGGCTAGGAATTTAATGCGGGACCTCCTCTACTAGTGAGCTACCTGCCCTTTTGATGATGGACATCTTTACCGGTTTGATATCAAGGTGTCAATTGGTACCTCCAGCATTCCATTTGGTTAATGCCAAATGGTGTAGTAGCACATAGGTAACTTTTGCAGTGATGTTTCGGGGGAGTAGTTCAAGTTCTGCTGATATTCACCTTCTTCTGCTAGCTAAAAACGTGTTTTAGGTATGGTTACTCAAGGTTGAAGTTATGATAATGAGAAAGATCAAGGCCTAGGTTTTGGGCCGAGTTCTTTGTATGTTTAATCTGCTACATGTGCCTTTGGTTAGAGTTCCTTCTTGAATTCTTACTTGAGTTGGTGGAACTCGGAGCTCATAACACTTTCCAACTTATTTCAAAATTCATTCCATATTTTCATGCAGCATTACCTCAAAGTTTCCATGTTGGCACTGGTTGCCTTTTCTCCAGACCAATCCAGGTTAAATTATGCAAGTACTCTTCTTAATAGCATACGCTGTGTTGGGTGCCAAATTATACATTTCTGTTATTGAAATTCAACTCGAGAATATGGTAATATGGTCATATGGTCATATGGTCATATGTTTATTGTGTTTTCTATTTTCCAGTTTTGGTCTACCAATCATGTACACGAGCTTTTTTTTCTTATCTTCACAAGATAAGATAATGCATGCTATGTACGTTTAGAAACATTTGCAATCTTCTAATAATTTATGGAAACAATAGATGTTACTATGGAAAAATCATATGAATGCAAATTAATAGCACATGGATCTTTTGATAAACTAGTAGTTGTACCTAAGCTAACTGACAACACCTACAAGTCATTACCAACTCCCGTGTTTTATGATGCTTTAATCTACTACATGTGCCTCTGGATAGAGTTCCTTCTTGAATTCTTACTTGAGTTGGTGGAACTCGGAGCTCATAACACTTTCCAACTTATTTCAAAATTCATTCCATATTTTCATGCAGCATTGCCTCAAAGTTTCCATGTCGGCACTGGTTGCCTATTCTCCAGACCAATCCCGGTTAAATTATGCAAGTACTCTTCTTAATAGCATACGCTATGTTGGGTGCCAAATTATACATTTCTATTATTGAAATTCAACTCGAGAATATGGTAATATGGTCATATGGTCATATGTTTATTGTGTTTTCCATTTTCCAGTTTTGGTCTACCAATCATGTACACGAGCTTTTTTTTCTTATCTTCACAAGATAGGATAATGCATGCTATGTACGTTTAGAAACATTTGCAATCTTCTAAGAATTGATGGAAACAGTAGATGTTACTATGGAAAAATCAGATGAATGCAAATTAATAGCACATGGATCTTTTGATGAACTAGTAGTTGTACCTAAGCTAACTGACAACACCTACAAGTCATTACCAACTCCTGTGTTTTATTATCTGCAAGTGAATGGATTTATTTTGATTTCCATCACTCACAGGGAGGGGACTGCAACAATCATAGTTGCTTTTCTCTTCAAAAAAATATACAAGATGAAGACAACTGCAAATTGATTAAATTTACAGATCCTTCTTTGAAGGTGACTTCAACTTTTTTGAATATAATGGAGTATTTTGATAAGCACCAGGATAAGCAACCTGAAAATAATGGTCCAAAGTTCTCCGAAAGTGTTGGTATATCAGATATTCCAAGGTTCAAGTCTGACACTGTTCTGGGTGGGGTACCTGACAACATTGACATGAAAAAACAGGATAATATGCAAAATTCACTTCAGTCAAGAACTAAGAAAGTCTCTTTATTATTCAACTCTATGTTTGTATCGAGTGATCTGTCATTTTACTTGAATGTGAAAAGAAGTTTTGTAAGATGTGGAGATCCTTCAGCAAAAGAAACAAGTACCATGCAAAATTCTTTGTATAACAATCTCAATGAATTCTCAAATACTATTTCATCTGATTTTTATTGTCAAAAGAACATGATACAACTTCATCATATTGAGATGTCCAAATTTGTCATAGACATTATTAATTGCATTCGAACGGATTCTAAAATGGTTTATGAGTTAGATAATGAGCTAAAAAGAATAGTACATACATTTCCAGACTTGAAAAAGCTTTGTATTCCACATGTTAATTAGGTAGATCTAATGAGTTTGATCAAGGACAGGGTTTCCCAAATAGGTTCCTTGAAATGTGATACAACTTTGAGAGGACTAGGCATTATGCATATATTATAGAAGGCAACTTTTGATGTTTGTTTCTAAGTGTTCAGGTAGCATATCTGTATTTGATAGAGTTGGTTCAAAGCATAGATTTTTTGGAAGATTCTATAAAACTACCCTATTCTTTGCTTAAATATGCCTTTCTTGACCATCAATAAGCACTTTGGATGTAACAGCACCAAAACAGAGAACTTTTGGAGGAGAGTCTACCATGGACTTCATTTCCATTTTCTTTTACATTTGGTTAGATGTACCTAATTTTTTTAATCCATATACAATTTTTTCTGAGTTCCAATATGATGCTCACTAAAAACAAACAGATAAATCTGATGCAACCTTGCACCAATAAGTAAACGGTGTAATGTTTCAATTTAAAACAACAGCATTGGTCCACAGTAAAAAAGCCTTCAAGAACCATCCATTTCCTCCAACTGCCTACCTCGAACATCCTATCAAGTGATATGATACAACCTTGGCTTTTACGCCAGTAGGTATAGCAATGTAATCATTCAGTTAAAAAGGATCCACACAGCTCTGGAGCCCTATACTGGCAACATAGTCATGCACTTCATCAAATATATACATCTTAAAAATGAGAAATTTACTAACTAAAGTACAACAATCAAAATCAAACAGAGAATTCAACAGAAACCCTGTCAAGCCAGATATAACAATATAGCAACTTATTAGATTTGGATTTGTATAATATAGATTTAAAATAGTATATCGTCCAGAAGATTGTTGTGGGCATGTCATTGAAAGCAACTCTTGCTAAGCCAAAGTCACATATTTTTAGCTTGCAATCAGCATTCGCCAAAACATTCTCCGGTTTCAAATCCCGATGATACACATTTGCTACAAGAACATAAAGTTGACAAATTAGAGAATATAATTCACGTTTCTTCTTCCATACCAAGTTCCCTAAAATGGGAAGGTGCTTCACAGTCACAATAGATTCTTAAAAACGCAGTTAAAACTTAACAGGATTATTTGAACAGGATTGATGTCCTAAACCAGATACCCTTTAGTACACAAACTAGAAAGAAGCAACAACATTCCTTAACTAATTACATTTAACCAATATTAATTACATCATAATAATACAAAATAAATTAAACTAATAACAAAATTAAACTTGAACTGATACAAGATAAACTAAACTAATAACAAAATTAAACTGGAAACCTAATTACGCCCCCTTATTTTCTTATATCCAAATTACATGATAAAAAATTATAATTTCAATAGATTTCGAAAACAAAACTACATTATTTCTTTCGCACAAAATTAATGATGCATTCCTTCCTTGGAAATGATTTCAAGTTAATCCGAGATTCAAACAATTAGCAGAAGCCTAACTGAACCTAAATTATAAAGTGCCAGCCAGGTCAACAAGTTAAAATTTTCTCAAAGGTTAGCGTTTGTTTCAGTCATGGACGTGTTTGAGAAGAAATTACACATTCTCTGAAATCAATGGAAAATTTACAACTTGGACCACTGGATTGGCAACTCGAACATTCCTAAGGGACATTCACGTATGAGTAATCATCTGAATAATAAAAACAACAGCTAACCTATGGTGTCATTCATTTGGATTATTGTCTCGTTACTGATTATGCTAACCCCAGTATCAATCGCTCCTGAAAAAAAAAACCCCAGTATCAATCTCTATTAAGGATGTAATCAGCACCCCGAGAGAACGGCAATATGCAAAGCCTATCAAAATTATGGGTATGAAGAGACCCAATCAAAATTATGGGCGCGAGGAGGCCCAGCAGAAGCACAAGTCCATATGTCACCGGTCCAATACGAAAATAAGAAGCATGAGTCTGCTTTGACAAAATTGGTTGCCTATGCCAGAGCTATATTTTTAGATGCACCGTCTATTTCGCAGAAATCGGTAATACAAAATTATGGTCATTTATAAGACAACTACTAAAACTAAGATATGTGCCAGCTCCATTATTTCATTTCTTGGAACTTCTTTCCAATCTTCTCCCGAAAATAACTACTTTCTAGTATAAAGGGTATCTTATTCCCATCCCATCCATTTGTGACAATAGATGAGTTTCTAAATGTTAAATTCACTAGCTATTGAAAAGATATTTCAGAGGAAGGGGAATCAATGAACATTTTATCTTGGTCCATCATCTCTGATGACATCATAAAAACATTCTGACAGGAGAGGTAAGCTACAAATGCATTTCCAGCTTGGTCTTGAAGTTTTATTTCTGCCCTAAGGCTACCATATTGGCATTGTTATACATGATTTTCTCTTCTTCAACAACTAAATTCAAGTATCATAAGCTATGGTACTTAACTGTCCCAATAAAGCATTTCTAAATCCAAGCAAGGATTTATTTTATTCAACAACTAAAGCCAAGTATCATAAGCTCTGGTACTTAACTGTCCCAAGCAAGGATTGGTTAAAACTGCAATTAGCATTTGGCATAGGACCACTAAAAATATTGGATATAAACTACAAAAAATGGTTGGATTTGTGTCACAGGCAATTTTCCTCTACAAACAACAATTATTGCAGGACCATTAACTTCAACACCATTTGACATGCTATTTTTGAGCATCTAACGCAACAAATTGTCTGCACTGAATATGTATAACATTAAGTAAACATGAATTCCTATTTATATTTGACTTTTATTTTCTTCTCAATTCCAATATATTACAAACAAATTGGCAATATGTAATCTAGAAGACAAAATTGTTTCATGAAATTGAAATTGACTGGCATTCCATTTCAGACTACGAATGCACCATGATTCATAACAACATCAATCAATATAGAGAGTTGATTATTAACTAGAGACAATGTACTTTGACTATTAGGGCTATGAATAACTTATCATGTCCTTCAATAAATTTAGACATATTGGAAGAGAAGAACAAATCCAGTGCAAGCAAAACAAAGGAGAGGTCACAGATGGTTTCTGAGACTTGAAACATTTTCAAATCAAATGTACCACATAACCAATGCCCCATAGAGTTTAGTCCTAGAAAACCAGCTTCTAGTAGATTATATAATATCTAGAAATCTTTTAACTGAATGCTGAACAAACCATTATAGGTGTTCTTACGATATAACCAGCTTTTAAATGTACTTGCCTAATATAAAGGTACCTCACATAAGCAATGCCCACACAAAAACTGCTATGGCACCTAAGAAAAACACAAAAAGTAAGCCAGCATGCAACCCACCTGATGTTTTTCGTGGTGTGACCAAATCTGCTGATTTGAAGCCAATAGAGTTGCTTGCAGGCCAACTAAATGCAAAATACCCTTGCACAATGCCATTACCAACACCACATGAGCAAGTAGGTAATAGAGCCCCAGATGAATGCTTTATCTTGGGTTCTAGAACCATAGAGCATGCACAGGTAATAGATACAGCAGCAACATGATTAGTTGCAGTTTCAATAGTTACTGAATCGACCTTGGGCACTAGTGACAAATATTTGCTTTTGAAGGGATATTCAGCTGCCAATGCAGGACATGCAGGAATAGATGCCAGCATGCTTGCAAATTTGGAAGACGACCCAATATCAGAATCCTCGTGATTCTTTAAGTTTTGCATTCCAGCACTTGCATCTTGTCTTTTTGTCATAAACTCATAACCTAAAAAGGAAAATTATATTAACAAGAAGGAAAACAAAATTTAAAATTCTCTCTCTTGCCAGTAATTAGTATTTGAAAGAATTGTCTATACCTGCTGAAGGAACCAGATTTCTTGCAACATCTACTTCCGAAAAGGCAAAGCCATCACTAGCATTATTGATCCATTGTTCTTGCATCCAAGATAGAGATCCCAAATTTTCCCCTAGTGGACTGGAAAATGGGTGTCTTTCCACATTATAAGCCTGTTGTAAAAACAATATTGAATGCATAATGAGAAAATGGACAGGAAATTCCATGCCCAAAATTTTAACTTTCCTGTTCAAGTTTACTGTGTAAGATTTATGTGAAACCGCAGTACAAAAAATACTCTGTGACACTCAACGATCAAACCTAAATGAATGCTATATTCTTTGCCAGAACATAGAAGTGCATACCTCTTGGAGCACACTGTATCCATATGTTGGACTGTGAGTATGTTCTGACACTTCAGTTGACATCTTTTGTTTACCCCTAAGAAAACGTAAGTCAATATTCTCGTTTTGACTCTCCTTAGAATACAAGGCAATTGATGAAGCAGCAAAATTATTTGGGGACTCTGAGACATCAAAGAAAGTATCCTTTATATCAAAGGTCTCCAGATCAGAAGAGTTTAGCTCAACTGGATTTGCAAGATCCTTCAGCTCTAAGAAAGATCCATCAAGAAACGCAGGCGATGATTCATGTGGATTTGATATGAATGGATCAATACTTGTAGATATCCGCTCTTCAATTCCCCTGCCATCTTGCAAATGAAAGACACCCGCATAATCTTCCATATTTCTCTGCACAAGATTATTTATGTTGCCAAACAAGTCTCCCAAATCATTAAACACCTCAACATCTTCAGTTTGCACAATGATATGTTCCAATATTTCTTTTGAGATCAGAGCATCCCAGTCCTGCACATAATTAATAAGTTACAAGTCAATCTGAAAAAATTTGGTCTTGTTATTATGCTTGAAAAGCATGCAAAAGTCAAAAATTATAACATGAATATCATTCGCCATGCTTAATGACACATGCCATAAATTAATCCTTAGATATGATGCTTGTATTATTTACTTCTTCAAGAAAGAAATAGCCAACATTCATTTTTTGGGTTTGACAACAACCACTGGATCAAGTGCCAAATACAAAACAAGAATCGAATATAAGCATTTAGCATTCTGTTAGCACAAGTTCAATTTTATAGAAATAGCACATTTATCTCACAGAAGTGAGTATTGTCTCCTTGCAAATTGATTGCCTGATTTCCCTTGCACCAATTCATTTTCATTAGTGTTTGGCTCCATATCATTTGGGTTGTTAATCCATTCTTTCAAGATCCTATCAATATCATAATCAGATCTTGCAGGAGCTGGTTCGTCAACTTGGGCAACAATCTCGTTGTCCAATGGAGGATTCTCTTCCAAGATCCTATTAATATCATAATCAGATATTGCAGGGGCTGGTTCGTCGACTTGGGCAAAAATCTCGTTATCCAATGGAGGATTCTCTCCATGGTATGAAATAACTTCCTCCATGGTTTTGCTCAAGGTGGAATCGTTTATTTTTATTGCAACTTTCTCCCCAGTGTGAGTATCAATTGGAGATCTGGCTGAATTTTAGGTTTAAAAGAAAACATACAGCGTATCAAAGCTCTCATTCCAGTCCGAGCTTTTTATAAAGAAAAGAGCAATATTATTGTCATAATTCTTTAGATCATACGAATGGAAACCAATGGAAGGACACTGTTTTCTACCCTGATCTTCCACGATTGAGGTCAGATACTCAAACGTAATTTCTTCGCATGGAAGGAGAAGACCCATCTGATGATCGAATCCAGACTCCTCCTCGGCCTTGTGGAGAAGCGCCTGGAATAGAGGGTGGTTCAGATATGTGGTGGTTATAATGAACCGCCTGCGCTCGCTTCCAACATAGACCGGATTGTGACCCCTCGGAACGTCCAACGGAATATCCAGTTTCTCTTCTGCAAGTTAGGAATCCAAGTTTATGCAACACCATCGTTTGAATGGCAAAACTTTTCGAGCGCTGGCAATCCCTTGACACATTCTGAACATATTCTTCAAGAGTTGAACTTTCGTTGTATCATTTTTCTTGCTCCTCATCGCTGTTACAGAGATCAAGGACCATAACGCAACGATATGAAAAACAAGTGGTAAGATCATAGATCGGCTTATGGAAAACAAAATGAAATTCTCCCCATATAAATCGGATTGAAGCATGGGCAGGACAATTTATTTACCGTGAAAAGCATCTATCTAAAACCGCCAGACAGACAGTATAAAGATTGGGAAATCAAGAATACCTGTCGGCCAGAGACGAGGAATCCTAAACCTAGTTTCGATACGTAATCCGCGAGAGTTAGGTAAAAACCTGACATAAAACCTAGCGAGAAGAACATCAGTGACACATTCACATTTTCTTGTCTTTTTGGTCTGTGAAATTTATTAAACACTTCTCACTATTTCCGTCTGCAATGTAAATTTCCATGTTTGGTCTCTGAAATTTATTAAACACTTCTTTTCCATCTGCACTGTCAATTTTCGGGTTTGCAAACAGTTTCTGACAAAGATCAAAATAAGTTGAAGGGCCAATGAAATGAAAATGCAGCGCCAAACAAATGGGTAGTCGAGAAACTTCTTTTTCGTCTGCACTGTCAATTTTCGGGTTTTCAAACAGTTTCCGATAAGATCAAAATAAGTTTGTCATCGGGTGAAGGGCCAATGAAATGAAAATGCAGCAGCCAAACAAACGGGTAGTCGAGAATGCACGACCCTCCCCATCCCCTAACCTCCTGCAGCACAGGACGGACTGGCTAGGTAGATGGACGGGCTGCGTTCTGGGTTTAATTAATTTTTTATTTAACTAATAACTGTTTTTAATGGATTTTTGGACTGTAGAGAATGGTTGAATCGTCTAACAATAGATCTAATGGTTAAGATTAGGACAGGAAGACATTTAGGGGAGTTCATTTCAGAGGGAAACGCCTTATGGCGTAACTAATTTTTTTTTCTTCTCAAGTAATTTTTTTAATTAGTTGAGAGATTTTCACTAGGGTTGTTGTCCTTTTATTATTTCTTTGTTGAGAGATATCATAAAAACCATGCATTTCATATTTTTTTAGAAACTAATATTTTTTTCTTCTCAAGTAATTTTTTTAATTAGTTGAGAATTGTCATTTCATATTTTTTTAGAAACTAATATTTTTTTTCCTCTCAAGTAATTTTTTTTAATTAGTTGATAGATTTTCACTAGAGTTGTTGCCCTTTTATTATTTCTTTGTTGAGAGATTTTCACTAGAGTTGTTTTCTTTTTATTATTTCTTTCCAGAGTTATTTTCTTTTTATTATTTCTTTCCAGAGTTCTTTCCCTTTTATTATTTCTTTTTAGGGGATTATGCCGATTGTGTAGGGTAATAACCTGGGATGCATGGCTGATCATTAATGTCAATAATGGAAATAAATTATTAAATTAAATTACCTTCCGATGTGGCTGATTAGTAATATCAAGAATGGAAATAAATTATTAAATTAATTTCCAATTAAGTTTGTTGGTTGACTTTACCATGGATATTGATTTCAAGGATGGATTTAGGTTAAGGTGCATTTAGTTTACACCTAACATGACAAAAAAATAGATTTGTAACATAATTCTCATTTATAAAAATTTTACTTTTCATCTTTATAATTATTTATCTATTACAGGGAAATCATAAATTAGTAATAGTGATGAAATTATTGTAGGGTTGCACGAGGAGCAAAAATCGATGGCGGGCAGTTCTGAGATTAGGTTCACTGCAGTTTCTTTCACGGCCGCCACCGACTACACAGTTTTGCTAGTTGATGCAGGTTTTTTCCAAGCCGCCGCTGTCTCTTCAGATGGGTTCATCGCTGCTGATCCAGTCGATGTCGTAGTCCCCATTATTCTGATCACTGCCGAAAAACGCTGGAGCCGGCCTGCGGGTTCCTCAAAGCACGATGCCACACTATGGAACTGGTATGGATCCATTATCAGAAAGGAGACATGGGTTTCGTCTCAAACCAAACAGGTATCTGAGGATTTTTCCCCTGCTGTGGTTCATTTCGTTTTCCTCAGGGTTTTTCTGGAATCCCCTTTTCATAGTCAGGGGTTATATGATTCATATCTTTCGATCCCAACTCAGTTTCTGGGCGATCAGCTTTTCTGTGCGGATGTTTTTTCTTGGGGAATATGCCCTGCCTGCGGTTTCTCGGGCCCTTCTTGGCATGCAGAGGTAGCTCGATCCAGATCCGGTCCCCCTTATCCTCAAAGACTGCTGATCTGGGCCGGAACTAAAAGCCCATATGGCTCAAACAGTATTGAGACCAGAGGGGAAAAATCGATGCTACCCCTCAAGGACTCAGAAATGGATCGATCCCAAATTTTTATAAGATCGCTGTCTGGGAAAACTATGAGTAAGAAAATCTGGACAGGAACACTGATAAAAAATCTAAAGGAAGAAATACAAGCAAATACAGGCATCCCTTCAAATCTGCTAAACCTGGTACATGCAGGCAAAATTCTGCAGGAGAATCTTTCTCTACAGCACTATGGCATCGGTCGAGATTCAACCATCATTATAAGCTCAAGGCTGAGTGGTGGCAGTTCGGGTGCTGGCCCTAAAGGCTTTCAGGGATCTACATCAAAATCTCCTGGCTCATATCGTGATGCAGCCAAAGGAAAAGCTCCCTCACAAGGAAAAGAACATGCAGCTTACAATACTTCTCCAGGGCAGTATATCGTGGACCAAACCCCAGAAAGCCCCTCTATCTCGCTGGATTTTCCAGAGGTAAAATGCATTTTCACTGATCTAGAAAATAAAGCTGTTATATGCAGGTTTAACGGTTTCTGGCCTAAAACCGAGGCACTGTACCAATGGATTCATACAGTCTGGTCAAAAGACTGCCAGATCCACCTCTGTTCAAAGGGCTTTTTCATAGTTACATTTCAAGAAGCCGAAGAAAGGGATAAAATCCTCCATGAAGGACCATGGTTCTGGGGCAATGCGGGATTATTTATCACACCATGGTTTCCAGAATTTGATGCCACCACTATGGTGGTCTCAAGGATGCCAGTATGGGTAAGATTGCATAATCTTCCTCTACACTTCTGGCATTTCAAAACCTTAACATCTATAGGGAATACCCTTGGAAGAATGCTAAAGATTGACAAAGATAGACATTTAAAAGGAATTTTCACTTTTGCAAGGATATGCGTCGAGGTAGATCTCAGCCAAGGACTACCTGAAAGCATCATCCTTACTTTTAACAATATTCAGTGGAAGCAACCCTTGGACTATGAGAACACAGCATTCAGGTGCAGGGGATGTCATCAAACAGGTCATTTGCTCAAAGCATGTCCCAGCAAGAGTAAGCCACAACAAAGGAAGCCCAGAGGATGGCAAAATTTGGATGAAGTCCTAAAGAGGCGAACAGCACGAAAGAAAGCCCCTTCGGTACCCAAAGAAGAAGAGACAGAGGTAGAAGAGGATGATACCACCACAGAGGAAGATGAAATAGAAAATCAGAAAGAAAATACAGCAGTCAACAAGGATCAACAGCCACCCTCAAATCAAGTAGAGACTCAGCAAGACAAAACAAAGATGACATGCGAAGAGCAAAGCATGGGGGGTAATAAACGACAACACCAATCAGACACATCAGATTCAGACAAAGAATCAGGGAAGCTGAAAGAAACATCTCAGTTAGTCATTGTTACGCCCGAGCCCATTCTGGGTGAGTGGCGTAAGGTTGAGAAGAAAAAAGGGCGAAAATCTTGATGCATGAGTTTTTTCTTGTTCATGTTGGGGCCTTTTCTCCCTCTTTCTTCTTCTTTTCTCTTTCTCTTTTGGGTGCGTCAGCACTAGTGCCCTTGTGGCTGTATGATTAACATGTACAAGTGTAACTTTTCATTATTTCCTTAATAAAAAGTTACTGTTTTTTTCTCTGGAAAAAATTATTTATCTATTACATAATTAATTTGCATTAAAATTAATTAATTATTTATTTTATTTATTTATATATATAATTTAAAAATAAGATTATAGTATTAATAAAAGTTATATTGTTAATTGAGTTTATTTAAAGTTGGTGTGGAAAATAATGGTTAATAATTTCACCCTATTTAATTTCTAAAAATAATATGATGAACTTTGTTCTATTAAGTTTTGAAAAATGTCTTCAATAATAATTAATATTTTCTTTCACCTTACTTTATGTTATATTGAAAGTAAATTTTATATTTATTATTACTTAGAGACAAATAGTACACACAACATTTCATTGTTTATGTAGCTTTTATATGTTATCTTTTAGCTTAATTATTTTAACAATATATTGGAAACCATTCATTGTATAATTCTATTTAATTAAACAATTTATAAAATTTTATAAAATAATTTAAATGTATCATTAAC
>APFE031104689.1:152819-173672 GCA_000404065.3 Pinus taeda
TTCCTAGATGGCATAATTGCATGGTATTTAAATTACATAATTGCATGGTATATAAATAGAAATTTTAATTTTTTTATATCTTACAAATATCTTTTCAGATACGTTTTCTCCTGTGAGTCTAATTTACCAATGGAAATAAGATATTTCCTATAAATTTAACCATTAAAATATAATATTTTTTAAAAATTTAGTAGCTTTACAGAGTAATAAACCTAAAGAAATAGGTTAATGACCCAAGATCAATTCAAATACATTTCACACGAGTGAAAGACTGTTGGGTAATAACATATAGAGTGGTTTCCCTTAAATAAGAGTGATGAGTTAACGTGTGTTCGCTAATAACAACCAAAAATAACTATGCTTACTACTAGTTTGACAACCAAGTTATGATCAATTTTCCTACCATATAAAAAACAAAAAAACAAAAACATCACATAGACTATTATCACTTTGTATCCCCACAATTATATGTAATTTATTTATTTACTTTTTAGGAAGAAAAAAGCGAGATTGTATTATGTTGATCCAGGATAATACAGTAACAAAATAGTAACATATCAGTACATGAACCGGGGGAGATGTTCAATGCCAAAAAAACTGTACAATAAACTCAGATAAGAAATGGACATTGGCAAAAATATCTTCAACAACCCTCGAGGAGCGTGCAATCAGCAGTGGAGTCGATCATATGAGACCGTATTCGAGAGAAAAACAAAAAAGGATACAGACCATAAGCATGAACATTGAATCCATAGGAAAAGTTAGAAGCTTGGGATACAGAAATCCTGTATGAAGTAAGATTCCCCATATGCCATTACCTGTAGAGACCAGATACCTGTACCAAGTAGAATACCCTGCTTAGACAGACAGTCGGCAACCTGATTCTGAGACATGTAGATGTGCTGAATAGGGCTACCCACCATAAGGCTCCAAAAAAACATGACTCTCTCCAACCAGCCAGTAAGGTGAGGGCATCCGATGAAGCATTTACATTTTACATGATCAACCAATAACTTGGAATTCCCAAAAATGGAAATGGAGTGGATGTCGAAATAAATGCAGAAAGCGAGCAAGCCCGCAAGGGCCATCATCTCCGCCAAGATGTTTGTCCCATTACCAGCATTCCATGCCATTCTGTAGTGGAGATGCTCACTGATGATTATATAAACCCCACAACCACAAGAATTGTGTTGGGCTGCTCCATCAAAAAAGGCCATTGGAGGACTAAAGAGAGGAACAGACAATCCAATCCTGTTGGACCTTTTCTTTTTGGGACTCTCGTAGGGGGAAGAGCCAAGGTGGTAAGAAATGTTTTGAATAATGTCCACAAGAGGCACTCTTGCATCATTGAATATTTTGTTGTTCCGCCAGCTCCAAATGCACCACAAAATAGTCAGAACAATCGGCCTCCATGTTCCACGTTGTTTGCCCCACCAAATGAAGGCAGCTTGGGTAGAAATGTGAGAAGCAAGGGGAAATCCGTATAGAAAGGCCAATTCCTGCCAAATCCGTTGAATGGGAATGCACTGAAAGAACATATGAAAATTTGTTTCCTCTGCCAATTCACACATTTGACATCTGCTCGGGCCATGCCAGTTTCTTTTTCGCAAGTTCTCCAAGGACAGGTTTTTGTTGTAGAAAACTAGCCATGAGAAATAGATAAGCTTGGGAGCGCACCTAGTTTTCCAGAAAACAATAGGAAAGAGTGGATGGGAGAGCGAGTGATTGGAAGCCATCATTTCAGAGTAAATATTCTTGACAGTCACCTATTTGTTGGAACCTGTTAAATGCCAAACAAGAAAATCCTGTGAATTAGATCGGAAAATACCACAGTTCCTCAGCGCGTTCCTGAAAGGATTCCATAAGTGCAGCATCGAGACTGATAGCCCAATGTCATCCGCCAATTTCCAAATAGTAATGGGACCCTGCCAGGCGGTAATCAATTTGTCCCATGTGAAATATCCTTTTCCGTGTAAAAAGGAAAGGATCCTATCAGGAATTGAAATGTCTGCGTGACCACTCATGATGGGGTCGACTCCTATAAAAGTTCGTTTTCCTGATTGGAGGCTCCATTTTAGATTGCACAAGAAAAATGGTTCAATTTTGCGGAAGCTATGCCAGATAGCAGATCCGCTTTTTACACCAATCCTATTCAAGCGGAACTAGTGCTCAATATGTTTACCCTTCATGTATTTGGATTTAATGGTGTTACTCCAAAGGCCATTTCCATAGATGGCTCTCCACAAATATTTGCACAAGAGAGCATTTCCAAATGTTCTTAAATCAATGAAGCCCCATCCCCCTGATGAATTCGGCTTAGAAATCTGCTCCAGAGAAGTGAGATGATATTTTCCTTTAGCTGCCTTGTCGCCCCAGATGAAATTTGAAGTGATTATGTTCATTTTTTGAATAGTGCTTGCCGGGAGGAAGTAGATGTGTGCCCAATACACTGCAAGTTGTAACAGGATAGCACGAGTAAGAACTATTCTTCCAGCCAGAGTAAGGCATTTATACTCCCAGGAGGAAATCTTTTTGTAATATTTGTCAATAATCCACTTCCAATCTTCTTTAGAGGATCGTTTTGCCTTTAAGTGAAATCCCAGATACTTGATACCCTCCCTGAAAGACTTTGTGGCAACACCAAACATATCAGCGATCCATGCCACCGTCTCCATGTTTACATCGTTGTGATATAGGGTAGATTTTGATATGTTAATTTGTAAGCTCGTGGCCCTTTGGAACCTGTGTAGGATGTCATAAAGACATTTCCAAGTATCTATGCATAGCATCGCAAAAATTAGAACGCCGTCAACAAATAAAATGTGAGAAATATGGTTATTCCTGCATATCTTCAGGGGTTTGCAGTGGTTCTCTGCTACAACACTATTGATATGGAGATTGAGGGAGTTCATCGCCAAGATGAAGATCAGAGGCGCTAAAGGGCAGCCCTGGCGCAATCCCTTTTCTGCCGAGAAGAAAGGAGAAGGAAAGCCGTTTATGATGACAGCGTAATTAACGTTCTCAATACATCCCATGATCCATCTAATAACATTTGACTTAAGACCAGTCTTTGCTAATACGCATCGGATGAAGCCCCATTCCAAACAGTCGTATGCTCTTTGCAAGTCGATCTTCAGTATAGCCGCCTCAGATCTGTTGGTGAACATAGAGAACAAACTTTCCTGTGTGATTGCTACAGCGTCAATTATGTTCCTGCCTTTTAAGAAAGCATGTTGATATAAGGTCAATGACTCAGCGAATGAAGCTTTGATCCGTTCTGCAATAATTCTTTATATAATTTTCAAAGAAATGTTGCATAATGAGAAAGCATGTTGAATGTGCTTCTTTTCCTACTGGTGAGAGAGAACCATACCTTCAAATGATGTAGCTTTACTGTGGAAGGAAGTTGGATACTATGCTACATAAATGATGTTGGAAGTTTTTTCAATGATTTTATTTATTGAGGCGATAAATTTGTCTAGACTTCAGAAAATCTTAGGAATTGTTGTTTTGTCAAAAAAATCTAATAGTAGAAGTGTTTCAATAATATTTTTATAGTGGAAATGGATTTAACACCATCAAAAACTTCTAGAACACTCGATCTCAAAATTTATGCCTAATTTTATCAAAACTTACCAAACTTTCCATTATTTTTTGAACAAATTTGAAACCTCATTAAACTAGGCATTTACAACACGTCTCACATGACCTTACATGACCTTACCCAAAAGGCACCCTTATTTTTAATAAAGTTTAACCAATAAGGACTTGTCCAATAGGGATTTATTATATTTTTAAATATTTCTTTATGATTTTTGAAATTTAAGATCAATGTGAATTATGTATACAATGTAAATATTTTAAAAATATTTTTAAAAGGATAAATTTATTTATTATTTTTAAATATAGTTTTTAGAATTAAATTCACACTTTTCTTCAAATTCATATTAAAATTAAAAATAATAATATATTCTTTATTTATATTAAATTTAAAGCTAGCCAAGTCATGAAAGATGATGATACTTCGTTGCAAAACGGCGGCATTTCAAATATTTTCTCATTGAGTGGGTCAAGATCTAGGTTGTTTTTCTTGGAGGCTATGTAATTTTTACCTGGTTTTGTTTTTTGTTCTTATTTTTATTTTGATAATTTAATTAAAAATGAAAATAAAATAATTTACAATTTTTAATAATAATCACAATTTATAATTTTAATATTAAATCATTTGAAACGAGTTGATTTGTAAATCTTAATTTTTTTAATATAAATTATAAATCATAAAAAACTGTATTATCCCATCATAATTAAAATTAAAAACAAACATGAGGAGCGATCAATGGAGCGGGAATGTCGGGTCTGGCCTCAATGAGAGCTGCAGGCAGACATCGTGGGGCAGCAGTCGACGAGAAGCATGGTAGGCGGACTGAGTAAGGCAATATCGAAGCATAACCAGTTTAACTAATAAGTATTCAGCAGAGAAACAAGGATAAATATTAAAAGCATTAGACCTGAGGAGGAAATGGAAAATCAGCAGGGGAGGGGAGAGATCCCCTCCTAAAAAAATATTGTAGCAGGGGAAACCAGTACAACCAGAACGCAGCGTAATCTGAAGGAGAATAATGCACCAGTGATGGGTAACCTATGGCAAAAGAGGATGGGTGGGAAATTCCTTCCGAGGGCACAAAAACATCCCAGATATGTCATTCCCTGCAACAAACTTGAGGAATATACCTGCTACATGAAGGACCATGCTCTGATTTGCAAGTTCGTAGGGTATTGGCCAACTGAGAAAGAACTGAACAGGTGGATTTATCAAAGGTGGAGACCAAAAGGACATATAGATCTGAAGCTGGGAGCAAAAGGGTTTTTTACAGCCATCTTCGCAAATCTGGAGGACAAAGAAAGGGTTTTTGAGGAGGGACCGTATTTTATGAATAATGCGGGTCTATTTATGAAACACTGGGAAGAAAGATATAACCCTGAAAATGAAAGAATGCTGGCCGCCCCAATCTGGGTTAGATTGTTTGGTTTACCAGAGGAATTTTGGGACCCTGAAATCCTAGAGGGGATTAGGAACACAATCGGGGGCTTTGTTAAAATAGCAGAGGCAACAAAGCGAGGCAAATATAATTCATATGCAAGGCTCTGTGTATATATGAATATAGCAGAGCCCCTTCCAGAATCTATTGAAATGGAATATCATGATGATATCTGGCAACAGCCAATAGACTATGAACATATTCTGTTCAGGTGCCGTAAGTGTCACGAATACGGCCATCTATATAGACAATGTCCGCTGAATAAGGAGGAAGGGTTTGATAAAAACCAAGAAGCACATGAAAGAGAATCATGAAAAATGGGAGAGGCAGATAGGGATTTTCAACAAGTTTCAAGAAGGAAGAAACAAGGCAAAGATGGCCCCAAAACTCAGACTCAAGAAAAGCCCCTTAATACAACGAGTCAAAACAAGTTCCAAATCCTCCAAGACAAAAATGAGGATTATGAAGTGAACCTGGGGGATGATGAAGAGATTGGAAATATGCCAATGGAAGTAGTTATATAAACAAAGGGAAAAGAAACAAGTACGGGGAAAGCAGCTAAAGAAAGGGTTGTGGGAAAGTTAGAAACAGTAACAGATCATTCGCAGATGGAAGTGGAGAATCAGAAGGAAAATGAGGTGGAGGAGGAAAAAATCATGAAACAATTAATTCAAGAATGGAAAAACCTGGATAACAGATTCATACCAGAGAAACAGAAACAATTGTACAAAGAAGCATTCCAAAATTACAAGGAAAAAAAAGGGGAGAACACGGACAAACAGATAACCATAGCAAGCGAACAGGAGAATGATCAGATGGGAATGGACACTTCTGGCAAAAACAGCAGGAAAAGAGGACGGAAAACGTTGAGTGAAGCCATTCAGACCGTGGGAGAAACGATGATAAATTCACGTAAAGTGATGCCTCTGTCAGAGTTATTCTTCCCCTCCTATCAAAAGTTTTAAATGATTATCATCAGCTGGAATATTAGAGGATTGAATAGTAAAGGAAAATAGAGGTACATGAAAGAGAAATTGAAAAAAGACAAACCGAGTATTATGATTCTTCAGGAAACGAAAATTTCAGTGCAGCAGTTGGAAGAAATAATTAACAAAAATAAGCTCCAATACGAAGTTATGGGGCAAGATGCTATTGGATCTACGGGAGGAATTGCTATTTTATGGAACCCAAATGACATAATCCTAGAAGGCTGGACTAGTATGACCAGAATCCTTACAGGCATTGGTAGAATAGTAGGAACGAAATAAAAGGTAGTCATTTTAGGGGTTTACGGCCCACATACCCCAGGAGAGAAAGAAAGCTTTATACAAAACATGAAAGCAATTCGTAGAATTTATCCAGAGCCTGCATGGGTTATAGGAGGCAATTTTAACCTAATCCGATCCCTAGAGGAGAAAAAGGGAGGGATAAGAAAGTCAGATGAATACATGGAAATGTTCAATGATATGATTGATGATTTAAGACTTGTAGACATTCAAACTATCAATGGAATCTGCACCTGGAACAATAGGAGGGGGGGCAAGAATCAAATAGCTTCGAGACTTGATCGCTTCCTAGTATCAAAAACTATTATGAACAAGGATGTTTTCGTTGAAGAGAAGATCATGCCATCTCTTGGATCTGACCATTGGCCTATCAAACTAGAGGTGGATATTAAAAGGAACTGTGGAAGGAGACCCTTCAGATTTGAAACTTTTTGGTTAAGGGACCCAGGATTCATAAAGAAAATGGAAGAATGGGGGACGCAGAGTTCAGTCCAGGGTAAAGGAAAGATGCATACATTCCAACTGAAACTTAAAGAGTTGAAAGGGAGAATCAAGAAATGGAACAAGGAGGAATTTGGTAACATTTTGGAGGAAAAACAAAAACTAGAAGGAGAAATGGAATCACTGCAACAGAAGATAATAACAGAAGGTAGGACAGAGGAAAGCATTAGAGAAGAAGGGATAATTCTTGGAAAACTCGAGGAAAGGCGAAAGCAAGAAGAAATGCTATGGAGGCAGAAGTCAAGAATAAAATGGTTAAGGGAAGGGGAAAGAAACACAAAATTTCTCCATCAGGCAATGATTCAACACAGACAAAGAAACAGGATATTGTCTATCAAAGACCAGAATGGCGAAAGAGTAGTTGAGCAAGAAGGGATCAAACAAGTGCTGGTGGAACATCACAAAGATATCCTAGCTGAGCCTATAGTAGACAGATCGGAAGCAATAAAGGAAATATGCTCAGCCATTCCACGATTAGTTACAGAAGACCAAAATAATTCTTTGATGAGAGCTGCCAACTTAGAGGAGATAGAAGAAATAGTAAAATCCATGAAAAAAGGTACAGCTCCAGGTCCAGATGGCTTCACGATCGAATTCTTCCAAGCAGGATGGCATTTTCTGGGAAGAGAAATCCTAGAATTGATAGAATAATCTCGGATGAACCAGAAGGTATGGCCTGCTATTAACTCCACCTTCTATGCTTTGATTCCTAAGAATGATATTTTAGAAGATGCCAATGGGTTTAGACCCATAGCATTATGTAATGTTATTTACAAGATAATAACAACCTTGATTGCCAAAAGACTGAAACCCCTGTTGGATAAGCTAATATCTACTGAACAAACGGGTTTTGTAGAAGGTAGACAAATCATAGATGGCCTAGTAGTAACCCAAGAGGTCGTCCACTCTTTAAAAATGAAAAATCAAAAGGGCACGATGATTAAACTAGATCTGTCAAAAGCTTATGATAGACTGAATTGGAAATACTTGGAAGAAGTCCTGGAAAGTTTTGGCTTCAGTAAGAGATGGGTAAAATGGATTCGCAGTCTAATTTCAACCCCGAACTTCTCCATACTTGTTAATGGTACCCCCTCAAAAACTTTTAATGCGTCTAGAGGAATTAGACAGGGAGACCCATTATCTCCGTTTCTTTTCATATTGGCAGCAAAAGGCCTTGGTAGATATATTAAAAAAGAACGGGCAGCGAACGAATTCAAGGGCTTGAAGCTATGGGGTAATGATTTGCCTTTAACCCATCAGCAATTCGTTGATGATATTATGCTATTCAGGGAACCAACTGTAAAAGAAGTGAGACAGCTGAAGAGGATTTTGGACTTATTTGCTGAAGCCTCTAGACTGGAAATTAATAGAGACAAATCCTGTGTATTTATATTTAACATGATGGAACAGATTAAAACTCATCTTACAAGATTGCTGGGCTTTAAACGAGGAGAGTTGCCTATGAAATACTTGGGGAATTTTCTGGACTTCACATCCAAAAAATTGAAAAATTGGCAAGGAGTCTTGGACAAATTGAGAAACAGAGTAGCGAACTGGGCTTTTAGAACTCTGAACATGGCAGGGAGGATAGTGCTGGTGAAATCAGTCCTCCAAGCTATTCCCATATATCCTCTGTCGATAATGGCGGCCCCTTTAGGAATCTGTTCAAAAATTAGAGAGATCATGAGAGTTCATCTGGGGAGGGGCGAATCATCAGAAAAAATGGGCCCTTGTTTCTTGGAAACACCTTACAGAGAGGAAGGAAAAAGGAGGATTGGGTTTACGTGACCCAGAAAAACTCAACAAAGTGTTAGGAGCGAAGCTCTGGTGGCGATGTCTAAGGGAGGGTAACGATCTGTGGAAAGCCATTTGGAGACTCAAATACAATATGCCAGACACAACAGTTGACATTTTAAGACAGAGGGAAACCCCCAAGGGTTCAACAATCTGGGATCTAGCTCGACAGAACAGAGATATTGTTGAAAACCATATTTTCTGGGAAGTTCGAGGTGGAGGGGAAGCCAATTTCTGGGATGAAAAATGGCAGCAGAAGGAAAAAATGAACAGAATTCAAACGGTCCAACAGCTATAGGAAAGAATAGGGGGAAATCGAAACTGTGTCAAAGGCTATTGGAAAGATAATGAATTGGATGGAATCTAGAGAAAATGGATAGATCCAATTGAATGGGATTGCGATCTAAACCAGGAGCAACAAAAAGCATATATGAAAGAGGTGGAATCCAAGAAAATTAAAGCTCGCACAAGAAGGGACATTCTTAGATGGGGGAACTCCATGAAAGGTTCTTTCACCGTCAAAGAGGCATACTATTTAACAGACACACAGGCTATAGATGAGGAGAATCTCGAATGGAAAATTATATGGGGAAGTAAATGGTGGCCGAACGTCTCCCTATTCATATGGCTAGTAGCTAAGAACAAGATTCTAACTTGGGACAGAATTAAAAAAAAAAGGCTTCAGCGGACCTTCAAGATGTTGTCTCTGTAAAAACGAAGAAGAGACTCGTAATCACCTCCTAATTAACTGTTCATTCACTAAGAAATTATGGATTGATATAAGAAAGATATTCGGTAAATCGGAGATAGTTCTTAGAGACATTAACGCAATCATTTTCCAATGGAATCAGGAGAAATTTCAATGTAAAGTTGTTAGCAGAGCTTGGGATCTTATTGCAGGCTTCGTGCTATGGATGGTCTAAAAAGAAAGGAACCGTCGGATCTTCCAGGACAAAGCCAAAGACTTGGAAATTATATGGAAACGAGCGGTCAGTCTAATGAGGGAAACAATCTTGGTGGAGAAATGGGACGTGGAGGACTGGAAAGTGAACCAAACAGAGGAGATGATCCTGAATAGTTTAAACTTAAAGTATGAGATGGTTTATCATAAGCAAGGTAGCAGGCATAGTGCACGAGCCCAAAACCCAGATAACTTTATCTACCCCATAGATAACTTCAACAAATTAAATTTTGATGGAGCATCGAAAGGGAATCCTGGTAATGCTGGTTTCGGAGGCATTTTTCGCGATAGTCAGAAATAGGTAAGGTGGATTTATGCTGAATGGGGCGGGGAAATGACGAATAATGAGGCTGAACTTTGGGCGATCCACCAGGGGCTGAGGATTGCAATCAGAAATGGTTATACAAGCTTGGAAATAGTTGGTGACTCTCAGATTACGATTGAAATATTGAAGAAACTTAGCAATGGAAGAGATTGGGAACAAATTACAAGTAGTTGGAGGACTGTCGGAATTGTCCAAGAGATATCAGGTCTACTAAGAAGGATTGATTACAAATTATTTTACCATGTTAGGCAGAATGGGAACCGCGCGGCCGACTTCTTGGTGAACTGGGGTTGTAAAGGACGAGACAGCATGGTAGACAGCCAATGGAAAGCGATTTGTGCCAGCAGGGATTGGGTAGACTTGGCAACGATTATAACTGAGGATCATGATTAGGCAACGCGCGAGAATGTCAGGATTAATGAGTTGGATAGGTGAATGGGACTGGAGATCCCAGTTAATGAATGCAGGTCAGTTTGGACAGAGGGATGATATGATGGTAATGCACCATGCAGTACACCGACGGCGTGCGTGGAAGATATCTCAGGATCACTCCCACCGTGAAATAATTAATGCATGCGATCGGAGAGGATGGTGGAGCGGCATGTCAGATCTTCAGACGATAAACAATAAACAAGGAATGATGGCCAGGAGAGGCAACATCATGGCTAATAATTGGCGGCATTGCATCGCCAATATAGTGGCATACTTTGATGATAGAAAAGCTATAAGGACCCAGACGGGTAAGGAAAGGCGGTAGTTTTGTTTCTTTCCAATTCAGAGCGCAGAGGTCAGGACAGTAGCGAAACAGCGAGACAGGAAAATTTCTAACCGACACCAGAACATACCCCGTGGTATAACTAGAGATAGCATGGAGACCAGGATGAAGTCTAGGGTGGCGGAGGAGCTGAATATTGCAGCTGACAAGAACAGGGAAAGGAAAGGCAAGGCTGCTGCGAAAGAGGAGTTCCCGGCAGAAATTTTTGAGATTGAGGACAATTCTGAGGACGTAGATCCCTGTCGTGAAGCCTACAGGAAGTATAAAGCCCAGGACAGATCTACAGGCGCTAAGAACTAGCAGTTGAAAGAGGATCAGCCAGCATCGCAGGAGGAGCGCGTAAGAAGATATGGCAGGAGAAGAAATGATAAGGGATCGAGAAGCAGGATGGACAAGGGTGGTATGAGAGGTCGGAGGCAGAGCAGGATTGCAGGTGACAAAGGCGAGAATTCCAAGCAGGAAGCGGCACCAGCAAAAAAAACAAGGAGATCGATGGAGCAGAAAATTCACCAGGCTGAGAGAGCTTATCAGCAGAATACAAACCCAGAGGTCAGAAGAATTATGCAGCATCTGGAGGAGGAGTCTTTACAAGGCCAATCTGACGAAGAAATGGAGGATTGGGAATTCTTACTGCAGGACCCAGGCAACACCAGGGGCAGAATGTCTATGTTCAAGCAATCTCTCCACATTTATTGGGTAATGAAAAGGTTATTGGCAAAAGCACTAGAGAAAATTGCTACTGAGATGGTGGAAATAGCACAGGGAGGCCCTGAGCTGCGTAGGGAACTGAGGTTCATTCACAGTTCTCTAGAAAGACAAGAGAAGAAACTGGATGAATTACAACAGCTTTTGAAGGGAGAACATCAAGGAGCAGACGGAGGAGCAAACCAACAACCTACAACTAAAGATGTCTGAGGAAAGATATGTATATGAAAATACATAATTTAGTTAAATATAGTTTTTTGCATGTTCTAGATAAGGGAATTTACTTTATGCATACTAGTAGGATTAGGAGTACTCAAGGCTGTTTAGTTCATCTTGCAAAGATAATCAGACTTTGGGCCTTCTATTTTTGGTCGGCGATTAAAAATTTTAGATTGTTAAAATACTCGGTTTCCCCATGAGAGCGAGTTATTATGTTCTGGAACTATGTTCTGTTTCATTTTCTATAAAGTAATAGAAAGAGTCTCACCTCAGCTTACAAAAAAAAATTTTTAAAACAAACATAGTACTACCACCTCATTAACCAATTATAAGCAAACATAATACTACCACCTCATTAACCAATTATAAGCAAACTAGTATTTACAGAATGCAGAAATTTCAATTATGGGACTTTTGCGTATTTTCAATTGGGACTTTTGCGTATCTTAAATCAAATCCTATATGCAATGCAACAAGTATGTTATTGAAAATTCAGTGTAGAGATATAATCCAATCCATTCACTGCTCAGTGTAGACGGTCATATGCATTTTTCACGCCACGTCAGGCAACCAGCGTACATAGAATTTTTCTAAATCGGTTGTTAGCACAACGAATAGAGTTATGCCTCCCTGGCATTGGTGAGAGTTGGAACCGCAGCTCTCACCCGTAGTAACACCATCAACTATGTGTTATCCTGCGTCCATGTTGATGTTAAATGGTTTCCTTTTGCAGGGCGCCTCCTGCAATCTTAAATGGCATTGTTTAATTATTTTCATTTTTTTGGGTTAGCAGAATGATGTATCGTGCAATCTTAAATGGCATTGTTTAATTACTTTTGATATTTTTGGGGTTAGCAGAATGATGTAATTATAGGTGAGATTTTGATTACTTAAAATGCGTTTTTTTACCATTTAAATGAAAAAAAAATCACTAAATATTTTATCGATAAATATAGGAATGCACTCTAATTTGATCTTTGAATTTCACTTTCGCAATTAACTTTCTATCAAAATTTGAAAATAGGTTTTAAAAATAAGAGTAATTTTTTTTTTTTAAGTTTTAAATGTGAGGAAAATTAAAAATAAGGTTAGAAAATAAAGAGAAAGCAAAGAGATCTATTAAATACAACACCAAACACAGTATGTCTTATTTATCTCACAGAGATTACATATATATAAATACATGATCTTTTTAGATTTGAGAATGGTGGATCTAAATTATTAAAAATAGCTAGTACAGCTGGAACTCACACAATACAATTTAGGAAAACTTGGAAGACATGGAAGCATTACTTCCAACACCTTCCCTTAATGTTTACATGTAGAAAATATAAAAAAATTCATATTCTAACAATAAATAAATCTTTTTCAGATTTGTCTGATATGGTCATCATTAACACCCACATCCACTTTGGAATTTTGCAAACACTGCTCTTTCACCACCACATCTTCAAGTTGTCACTTGACCTCCATTTAAAACGTAACAGCCTCTGACCATCGATGAACTTTGCAGAATTGACACTTCTCAACCTCCGCGAGCGTAACAGGTCAGTCTCGACAGTGAACCATCCTATGGAACTACCACCATTTGTGAATCCACGGCCCTCTGCAGCCTTCATCAGTTATCTAGGATATCATTATGGATACAAGATGTCTTCAGTAGACAATTCTACAACTTGACCTTATAAAATAACTTGTATTGACGCTCCCAGAGCATTATGTGTCACACCAGCTTGACCTTATTAAGGACTACATGTGACTAATGCTCCAAGAGCACAACCAGTCACATTAAGAAGTTGAATAATTGGCCTGTTCTTTGTGGTTCTGCATCATTTGATTTTCACCAACAATTTTTTTTTTTTAATATATACCAACTAATCATCACAACTTTATTTCACCTACCATTAAAACTTTTTCACTACAAAAAAAAAATTACCATTAAAAAACTTAATCTTTAATCCCTTATGTCTCCTTAAACCATGTACACATTAATCTTCACTTAAGGATTGGATTACTTTAATAAAATAAAACCTTTAAAGTAAATGAATGTATCATAAAGTGAATACAATATTTTATTATTCCATTCACTCTGATACCCACTGCAATTTACGCCCTCCAACGAGATCAAACCTCCATCTAAATGAGTTCTCCATTCTTGATATGCCAGATCTTCTCCACGCATCATTCACTGCTCATTGAAGAATGATTTCAATATTTGTTGTCATTGTTGTCCAGATTTACACATTGAAGAATTCACAGCGCCGGAAAAGTGATACTTCAGTGGAATTCATCATGAACTCCTCAAATTCACCCTTATCAACGCACTTGCCAGCAGTTCCATCACAAATTTGGGTTTCGCAGGAATCAGTGTTATGTTGTCAAGTCTTATCTTCAGCATTTCGCACATCTGACCTGAGATCACGGTTTGGCATCGAATGTGCATAGCCACCCATTTGTCGTGAACATAATCACATTGCAGCAGAAGCAACACAACAACAAATCCCTTTAGATATCGAATTGTTTGCAGCGACATATGGAATCTTTAACAGAATATTTTTCTTTGAAAACTCACAATGGATCAGCTCAATACTTCAATAAGAATTGAACGTACAGATCTATAAAACCCAACACTACCACACTACCAATATCGCTCAAACATATGCTGACCAGATATACAAATGAAAAACAACATAATTTACTCACACAACACAATCTCCTATGTTGGCATTATGATATGATATAGGTGTTGCCCTTGATGGCAACTCACACAGATAACAGTTCACAATGCAATAGGTTAACTTACAAATCGGACTCCAGAGATTGAAGAAAGAGAGTGGTTTAAGAAGTATACACTGGTTCACTTTGTCCAAGCAACATATACACATGGGTTAACAGAACAAAAGGAGCGTATACGTATACACACACTCCCACAGGAGGACAAGCGCGTACATGTTGAAAGTTGAAGGTATTGGTCTGAGGTATTAACCCTAGGTATTTGGTCCGAGGTATTGACAAATGATCTAACTATATAAGGATGAAAAAATCATTAGGCCAGTGTGTGCAAGTAATGAATATCTTATGTAGAGTGAGATCAAAAGAAAATATGCATGTTATGGGTTTCTTGTGCTTTATTTGATCTAAACTAAGGATGAACCTTAGTGATTGATGGGGGTTGATATCTAAAGATGGATCAGGATCATGAGACCTAAAACGAATTATTATTATATGGTTTGATCTGAATGCTAACATGTGATTTACACTGTAAATGTTTTGATCTAGATATGATTGAAGTATGGCATAGTTGTGAAGTTTTAAGTTAATATTTGAAAAGATATACGCTAGTTCACTTAGTTAAAAGCACGTATACACGGTGTTTCGGCACATCAAAGTAGTGTATACATTATGAAATATGATGTTTGAAGTTGCAGTTAGTTCTAGTTGTTGCAGAGTTCTGGGTTCTGCTCTGTGACCGTGTTTTGAATGTTCAGATTGATTGATTTTGATTTACTTCAGTGATGATGGGTTTTTAGTGATTAGTTGATGTAGATCTATTTAATGGATGTATTGCAATGATGATTGTTTTCAGCTTCAATGTTGCTAATAGGTCTAGTAAGAAAATTTGATGAAACGAGACCTTCAGATTGTGGTGTTGTGTTTCAGGAGTATCCAGTCTGAAAATTTATGAAACGTGATCCCTGGAGAAAGAGAGAAGGTCATAGCCTTCTGTAGGCCGACACCTACGTACTGGTAAACATATCAGCCAGTACAAGAGCGAGGGGGTTGAAGCTCCCTTCTAGCAGCAGCTGGAAAATGAGTGACGGTTAGAGTCTTCTGTAGGCTGGTGCCTACATACTAGTAAACGAACCGGCTAGTACAAGAGCTAGGGGGTTCTAGCTCCCTTATAGTAGAAGTTGGAGAATGAGAGAAGGTTGTAGCCTTCTGCTGGTGGGTGCTTGCGTACTGGTATGAGTTTGCACCAGTACAAGACTGTAAACAAGTTTTTCTTATATTAAAAGAAGACAACAACAGGTGGTTTTTGTCCCGCATTGGGTTTCCACCTTAAATCTTGGTATTCATGTGTGTTGCTTATGTGTGATGGTTTATTCTATTATTACTGCACATGGCCACTGTTTATATGGTTAACGAAGTATTGGTGCATTGATTAAAGATCAACATATGCTAAATTAACTAAATCATAAGTTTGTTGGATATACACTGGTTGCTTTAAAGACAGTTGCGTGTACACAGATGTTACCTTCATTGAAGTAGCATATATAAATCTGAGTATGAAATGAAAATTTATTTTGATAATGCCAATTCACCCCCCTCTCAGTATTATTTCCAACATCCTATTCTATTTTATTAACAAAGAAATAATGTTTAAGGATATCTCATCTTCCTGACTTTCCTGTGAGGGAATCAAGTCAGATCTAGCTTCGATACCATGTTAGAAAATAGAGAGAAAACAAAGAGATCCATTAAACACAACACCAAACACAGTATGTCTTATTGATCTCACGAACATTACATATATAGGAATACATGATCTTTCTAGATCTGATAATGCTGGATCTAGATTACTAAAAATAGCTAGTACACCTATTAACCTACGAACTCGCACAATACAACTCAGGACAACTTGGAAGACATGGGAGCATTATTTCCAACAAATAAAAGTAAATATATGGCATTCATGATATACTAAACAATACGCTTAATTATCACTATATATTGGAAAATACCTCTAAAAATCACATTATTTAACCTACTTACCCAATATACCTTCCCAGTTTTGAAAAAATCATATTTTCATTGAATATTGTAGGTATCCATTTTCTTATTAACATTTTTTATACTTCCTTATATTTGTTCATTAACTTTGAGCTCCAGTTTTTATACTTGCCAATATAAAACCCTTTACCCTTTATTATATGCTCAATATATTATGTTATTTTTTTCTCAATATATATTCCCCAATATAAATGCATGTGGTATACTATTGCTCTTCCAATAAATCTCCCAATATATTGTTTAATCAATTTTAACAACATCCTAAAAAAATGAGGAATGCTTCCTTTTATTTCTTTGACTCACATTTTTCGCTCACAATTCTCAATAATACACCATCCCAATAATGATGACCAATTAGCTAACTAAGTTGGACCACACTAGAAAAACGTTTGTATAATAAACTCTCGAGTTTTCCCGCACTTTGTGATGCTTTTTGTTTGTATGTTTGCCATTTCATTTCATTTTGTGATTATTGTTATTGGCCATTAATAAAGTTAGTGTACATCATGAAAATATTCATTAGCCTACCCTATGATAAATACCGTGCATTTCATATTTTCTTAGAAACCACTGTTTGTTTCTTCTCAATTTTTTTTATTATTAGTTGAGAGATTTTGACGGACTTGTTTCCCTTTTATTATTTCTTTGGAGGGGCTTATACTGGTCGTACAGGATAATAACCTTGGGATGCATGGCTAATTAGTTTATGTTTACTTTGCGATGGGTATTGATTGGTGCATTTATGTTACACCTAACATGAGAAAAGGGATATATTTGTAATATGGTTCTCATGAGGTTTTTACTTTTCATTTTTATAATTATTTATTTAAATTTATTTTCTATTAAAATAATATTTTTTATTTTATTTATATATATATATATATAGATATTATATTTTTTTTTCTAAAATAGTCTACTTTTATATTCATACAAAAAATTTTATAGTGAGGTCACTGTCTCGAAAGCTCAAGTTAAGGAGTTGGAAAAAAACAAAAACTTGACTACCTGACTGTGGAACTAGGCCAGAGACCTTACATCAGAGTAATGTGTACCAAGAGACACTGAACAATACAGAAGGACTCGAAACACTGACTCATACCAGAACCGATAATGACACGAACAGAAACATAGACAGACCCCGACCTGAAACATAGACAGAAGCCCGAAGCAGGCGTGAACACTAAGAAACAAAATGAGGAAGGAATCCCTCTTCAGTGGCCGAACCAAAAAACAGAGGCGCTGACTGAATCAATCTGCATCGGAGGTTGACGGTTTTTCCTCCACAATTCTGCATCCAAATTGTCCTGAGTACGTGGGGTCAGAAGAGTGATCCACAAAACTTGAGGTCTCTTCCCTCATAGACTCGCTTGGGCCAGCATTGGTTCCAGTGTGCAGAGTAGGCAAACCTCCACAGGCATGGCGTTGGGTTTCCATATGACTAGCCTGCCTCTGGTCAACAGGAACCGTCTGATGAGAAGCTCCCACGTTCGGTACACTATCACATTTCTCGACCGTCACCGAGACAACGAAGGTAGAGTTAGCCAGAGTACAAGGAATGTGGAAGCGGGTTGTGGGATGCGCCGTGTGTCTACAATCTCTGCCTCTGTCTTGCCCCCTACCCCTGCCTCTGGCGCATCTGGTCACGGAATGGATCGTTGCATCCTCCGAAGGAACCTGAGAAGTGGAAGGGTGTTGGTGGGAGGCGCGCCCACGCGAACCACCGCGTCTGTTAACCAAACGCATCCTTTCTCTAGGCATCTTGATGGGAGAAGGACTATTGCACAGAGAGTGGAGAGCCGAGAAACAGCAGAAAGACGTATGCACCGGGAGAGCCAAAGACTAAACCTAAACAAAGCTATAAGCACCGAGAGCCAAAACAGAGTATGGCGCGAAGGCTATGAGAGCACACATATCCCAGCAGAGGCAAACACTCTTGGAAGGGTGGATGATATACACCAGAGCTGACAGACTGCCAGAGGACGAGCAATCCCACCGAGAGTCGCTCTGAACATCAACACTGCAGAAAGCGCTAAACACCATCGCGCTAAGAACCCATAGCATGGACGACAACGTAAATGCTACCATAAATGCCTCTGTGCGGAGCTGCCTGGCCATCCCACCGCCTTTACATCTGCTGCGAAAGGGCTGCCACCTACCCACTTCACACGTCGTCTGTTGACTATCCTGGCAATCAATCACCTGCATCCGGGAGCGAGTAATCCTATTGCATCAGAGAAGTGCATTCATGTTTGAGTTGTTCATCCTCTGAGTTGCTGAGGGATCCTGAATATTGGGACTGCTGGTAAACCCCTTGATTGGCCAATCTATCCGCTACCTTGTTGGCAGTGCGTTTTACATGCTTGAAGAGGATGCTATGGGGTTTCTGGAGTCGTTCCTCCAGAAGTTCCAATCTGCTGAGTAGCCTCCAACTGGAAGCAACCTTGGCGGCCAAGGTGCTTGCTTGTATCCTGGTGGCCGCATTTATTAAGATTAGGGAGTCTCCCTCTACCTCTAGAGGGAAGAAGTTTTTTTGATCGGCGATGCAAATCCCTCTCCATAGTCCTTCCAATTCAGCGGAATTGTTGGTATCTTTGCCAATGGTTCCATAGTAGATATGTATCGCTGCTCCCACCTCATTCCTAAAGACCCTTCCAAAACCCGTCGGCCCTGGATTACCCTTGGCTGCCCCATCAAAATTCAATTTGAATGAGTGGGAAGCGAGCGGAGACCAAAAGAGAGGAGAGGCAAGACTTGTTGGAGATCGCGTTGTGACATGAGTCAAAGAAGACATGTTCAGATTCCAGGCATTCATGATGAGGCGCTCCTGAGGTGAATCTGGCAGGTCCGTGTCTTGCCAATGCCTTATTGCTAGAATTTCTTGGAGATTTTGCTTCAGAAGAAGCCACAAAGTGTCACTTGACTTACTGATATTGTTGAAAATTCTGTTGTTCCTTTCCTTCCAGAGGATCCAGTATAGAAATCCTGGGATTAGGTTCCACAAAGAATTCAGAAGAGGAATTTGGTAAGGGTCCTTTGGCCATTTTCTGATGGTATCTGTTACATCTCCCCTTCGTTTTCGAGATCTTCTATTACATTGGCGAGTTTTCTCCCATAACTGAGTAGCGAGAGGGCAAGTCTCCATGAGATGCAAGATGGATTCAGAGTTAAGATTATAGTTGGGACATCTAGATGGGCCTGCATATTATCCCAAGTAAGAACACGCATCTTACTTAGAAGCCATAGAAAGGTGGAAACCTTGGGCCATATTCCTGGTTGCCAGACCCGATCCCAGAGCTGATCCTTGTTTGTCTGAGTGGGTGAGTAGCGAAGCTGGTATGCTTCCTTGGTAGTAAACATTCCTCTTGTCGTATGTACCCAATGTAGCTTGTCCTGCTGAACTGAGTATTTTATTCTTCTATGATTTAGCTCCTGATCAATTTCTTTGTAAGTTTCCCCTTGCCAATTGGCTTGCCAGGTGCTAGATGGTTTCCAGAGTTGAAAGTCTTGAGACATTTGCTGCTGCCAGAATTGCTGAACATAGGTGAGATTGGCATGCTACATATAAACCTCCCAGAGAGGCTTATGGAAGAGAGAGGCTAGTTTTGGGAGCTATTGCCAAGAGTCTTCCCAGAATCTAGCTATGGTTCCTGAATGAATTTCCCTGAAGCTATGCTCTTGAATGAAGGCGCTGTGTAGCTTAGCCGAATTCCAAATCAAAGAGCGTGGGTTTGTTGTGCTGATTCTTATGAGGTCGTCCCATTGACTTCCTGGAGCACACTTTGCTTGCCATATTCGCGCCCATGGTGTATGAGGTTTGGAGATCCAATTCCACCATATACGAGCCCCCATTATATTGTTGCTTTGGAGTGGATCCCTTAGACTGAGCCCGCCCCCTGATTTTGGATGGCAGACCTCCCTCCAATTTACAAGTGCCCATTTTCTATTGAGACCCGAGGATCCCCACCAAAAGTTCCGTTGAAGATTGTGGATTGCCTTGAGGACCCATTTTGGCGCTGCCATAATAGAAAAGAGATACAGAGGCATGACCTGGAGAACGGATTTGATCAAAATGAGTCTGCCAGCCATATTGAGAGAGCGGAAAGTCCAGGAAGAGAGTCTTGAATCCAATTTGTTGTGAAGAGACCTCCAGGAGGTGCATTTTATGGCAGAGTGTTGAAATTTGGTACCGGAGGACAGGTGGTTCCCTTAGGCTTTGATCTTTGGCCTAGGGAAAAGTGTCCAAAAGATTTTAATTTTTCTCCTAAAGTGACTTTATAATTTTTATAAAGTTAAAATCTAATTTAAAAGTGACTTTAAGTGATAAAGTTACTAAGTCTAATTTTAAAGTGACTTTTATAAAGTCAATGAAAAATTAGAAAGGAAAAGTGACTTTGGAAATAAATGACTAAGTGGGTCTTTATTAAAGTGGGTGAATTAAAAAATAGAAAGTGAGATTT
>APFE031104689.1:175925-189157 GCA_000404065.3 Pinus taeda
AGCATGCTCAGGGAAGAGGAAGCCCAAGTGGCTTCAGGACACCTTGAGAGATGCCACATCTGTTGCTGAGCTGAAGAGGCCGGTCAGAGAGAGTAGACCACCTAAGAGATTTTGTAGCTATTTGGCGATGGTTACCAGCATCCTTGACTCTGAGCCTTCTAGCTATGAGGAGGCAGCTAGCCAGCAGGTCTGGAGAGAGGCCATGCAGGAGGAGTATTCTTCTATCATGAAGAATGATGTTTGGGAGGTGGTGCCGAGGCCTGAGGGCAAGTTCGTGGTTACTTCCAGATGGCTTTACAAGGTAAAGCATGCTGCAGATGGCAGCATTGAGAAATTCAAAGCGAGGTTTGTGGCTAGAGGGTTCTCCCAGGTAGAGGGAGTTGATTATGAGGAGACCTTCGCTCCCGTGGCTCGATATACTTCGATTCACTCCATTATATCGATAATAGCAGAGATGGGTTGGAAGATCCACCAGATGAATGTGAAGACCGCATTTCTCAATGGCTTCATACAGGAGGAGGTGTACATTGAGCAGCCACAGGGCTTTGAGGTGCATGGGAAGGAGTCCCATGTGTGTAGACTGAAGAAGGCCTTTATGGCCTGAAGCAAGCTCCCAGAGCTTGGTACTCCAGGATAGATACTTATTTGCAGGGGATGGGTTTCACAAAGAGTGAGGCAGATCCGAACCTTTACTTTATTGTGATAGGTGAGGAGCCTCTCATTCTGGTGCTGTATGTGGATGAGTTGGTCATTACAGGTGCAGAGAAACTCTAGAGCACTACAAGAGAGATCTTGCGACGGGGTTTGAGATGAAGGACATTGGCTTGATGCATTACTTTTTGGGTTGGAGGTGTGGCAGGAGTAAGGGGGCATTCTTCTGGGGGCAGGGGAAGTATTTGGACATCCTTAGCAGCATTCCACATGGAGGATTGTAGGACCATGTCGACACGATGTCACTCCAACTGGAAGAGCTTCATGCTTGGATTCCGAGTTGGTGGATCCACACATTGTAGAGGCAGTTGATTTGGTTCCTTGATGTTTGGTTCAACACTTAGGACCAGATATCTGTTTTGCAGTCAACACGATGAGTACAGTTTATGTGTGAGCCTAGGAAGGTTCACTGGGTGGCTGCAAAACACATTTTGCGTACTGCAGGGGACAGTGGACTAGGTCTAGACTACAGGCAGGAGATGGGTGAGATGGTAGAATACACTGATTCTTGATTGGGGCAGTTGTGCTTCTGATAGGAAGAGGCCACTCAGGGTGCTGTTTTGGGTGGGTTCAGTATAGTATCATGGTTCAGCCGGAACAGCGTCAGTAGCATGAGTTCAGCAGAAGCAGAGTTATATGGCAGCCAGTCTAGTAGTTGTGAGGGCCATTCTTGGCTTCGCAAGATGTTGTTTGGCTTATTTGGTCAGTCGTTGAGACCTTCAGTGATTTACTGTGATAAATCAAGAGTTGCATTAAACTCACGGAGAATCCAGTATTTCATGACAGGTCAAATCATATCGGGATCAGATATCATTTCATCAGAGACTATGTTCAGAAGGGAGCTGTGAAGCTTGAGTATATTTCCACTGATGAGCAGGTAGCAGACATTCTTACCAAAGCCTTACCACGGGGCAAGCATGTTTACTTCAGAGACAAGATGGGTGTGGTGAGGAACACCTTCCTCGGTAAGAGGGAGTGTTGAAATTTGGTACCGGAGGACAGGTGGTTCCCTTAGGCTTTGATCTTTGGCCTAGGGAAAAGTGTCCAAAGATTTTAATTTTTCTCCTAAAGTGACTTTATAATTTTTATAAAGTTAAAATCTAATTTAAAAGTGACTTTAAGTGATAAAGTTACTAAGTCTAATTTTAAAGTGACTTTTATAAAGTCAATGAAAAATTAGAAAGGAAAAGTGACTTTGGAAATAAATGACTAAGTGGGTCTTTATTAAAGTGGGTGAATTAAAAAATAGAAAGTGAGATTTAAATGTGCATTTAATCTCAGCCATTGATCTAAATCTATTTCAGCCATTGGATTTAGAGATCACCCAAAAGTCACTTGGATCACCCAAAAGTCACTTGGAGTTATATTAAAGGAGGAAAAGGAGGAAAAGATCATTCATTCTTTCATGAGCAGATTGGGAGAAGGAGAGCAAGAGAGCAAGGGAGATTTCTGGACAAGAAGGAGAAAGAGGCAGCAGTTTGGCACACATACCAGCAGCTCTTCAGCAAAATCAGAATAGCAGAAAGACAAGCAGAACAGCAGCAAGAACAAGCAGAAAAAGCTGATTTTTTGTTGAAAACTGAGAAGTTTCCAAGTGGTTCGTTGGGCTGAAAACGGATAAGTTTGCTTGTTGAAAAAGAATTATTTTGCTGTAATTTTTTTGCTGAAATTTTCTTGCTGTAAAAAGACATTTTTCAGAAATAAAGAAGATCTCTCAAACTGGTTTTCCCCAAGAGTTGTAGGGGGTTTTTCCAGGGTCACGTTGACCAAAAATATTAGTGTTTTAATGTGTTTTAATGGCTGTTTATTACTGCTGATTTTATTTCTGCAATTTCCAGCATTCTGTAAAATTTCCAGAATTTGTTTTCAGCAAAATTTATTTTTTTCAGCTTGTTGAATGTATGGTTATGGGAAAGGGCATTTAACTACATGGGAGAAATAAGGAGAAACTGAAAACCGGGGTGGGAAAACAAAAATTTTAACACAGAGTCTAGCAAAGGAGCTCCCAAGTACTTCGAGGGAAGTGCTGCGATTAAGAATCCCAAAATGCGGGCGATATTTCTTTGAGTAGTGGTTGTGGTATTGAAAAAGAAGAGTTGGGATTTAGATGCGTTAATAGAGGTGCCAGAGGCTTCAGAGAAGAGAGAGAGCAGAGCTTTGAAAGCTTTTTCCTCTTGAGACGAAAGGTGTCCAAAAAGCATAGTATCGTCTACAAACTGTTGGTGGGATAAGGGATGAAGACCATGAAGAGAGATACCCTTTAGAGCATCAGAGGAAACGGCATGGTGAAGTAGACGACTGAGCCCTTCTGCCATGAGAACAAAAAGGAAGGGGGAGAGGGCATCCCCTTGCCGAATACCTCGGGAAGGGCGGAAAGGCGAGGAGGGAGAGCCATTGAGCAGGACCGAGATACAAGGAGAGGAGATGAGATTCATTACCTATCTTATCCAAGTGGCACTAAATCCAAATGCCAATAACATCTGATGTATATAGGCCCAGCTTAGTTTGTCAAAAGCCTTAGAGAGATCAAACTTTAGAATCATACCTGGCTTTTATAGAATTTTCAGAGAATGGATCACTTCATTTGAAAGTATAATACCGTCCATTATCTAACGCCCTTCTACATATCCAGTCTGCTCCGGCGAGATAAGAAGAGGGAGGAGAGGTTTGAGCCTGTTCGCCAGTACTTTGGAGATGAGTTTATAGATTACATTGCATAATGCAATCGGCCTGTATTTTTCGGGAGTATTTGATTCATCCCCTTTAGGAACTAGCTCTAAGAAAGTGGCATTAAGGTATGGGAGAATCCAATGCATAGATCTCGATTCCTCCACTAATTCCCATACCTCTGTTTTGATGAGCTCCCAGAATTCATGAAAGAATTTGGCGGTGAATCCATCAGGACCTGGTGCCTTGCCATCCTTGAGTTGGGCCATCGCAGCTTCTACTTCCTGCATTGCAATAGATTGGAGTAATTTATTGTTGTGGTCTGCCGTTATGATCTTAGGGATGTGTTGCGTGACGGTTCTTATGGCTTGATCTCTGTGTCCTGGTTGTTCCTTGAGAGTTTCCTGAAAATAATCTTTGAATTCCTTTTCCATATCTTCATGCACTTCTAGTCTTTCCCCTTGTCGGTTATTAATGAAAGCAATATTGTTTTGCATTCGTCGTTGAATGGCGGATCTATGGAAGAATTTTGTGTTCTTCTCCCCTTCCTTAAGCCATCGGATTCTAGACTTTTGTCACCACAAGATTTCTTCTTGCTGCCTGCACTCTTCAATTTCAGTCCAGAGGATCTGCTCCTGATGCGCATTCTCATCTGTTCTACCCTCCAAGATGATAGTCTGTTGAAGAGAGCTCATTTTCTATTCCAACTATTTCCGATTGTCAAAAATGTTGCCAAACTCCGTGCAATTCCATACTTTGAGGACTTGTTTGAGATTTTTTAGTTTCTACTGGAATTGGAACATTTTGGCTCCTTCAGGGGGGTGAAGGATTGCCAAGCATCCCTGACCATTGATTTGAAGTTGGGATTAGTGAACCAAAAAGCTTCAAATCGGAAAGGACGATAGCTTTTGGTGCCTGGCCTCGACCATTGTAGCATGATGGGCCAATGATCAGATCCTCCGTGGGGCATTATGGAAGCATGAAAGTCCCCTCCCAGGTGTATGGCATTGTCCGATAATAGAAACCAATCTAGCTTGGAAGCTATATGCTGAGTTCCCCTCCGCTGATTGGTCCATGTATATATACCATTAGAAGTTTGAATGTACATCAAGTGGTTGCTTTGTATGAATTCTTTGAAGCCAATATTGTCACCTTCTAGCTTCGATCTACCGCCTTGTTTCTCCTCTAAGGTCGTTATGATGTTGAAATCTCCGCCACCAATCCATAGGGGGAACTGCCGGTTTGAATTGAGGACTGTGAGAGTATGAAAAAGCTCTAGTTTTTGTTGTAGATTCTGGGGAAAGTAAACATTTGATAGATGCCCGTGAATGTTTGTCCCAATAAGATGAAAGGATGCTTGGATGAGGAAGTGTGTAGCGTGAAAGTCTTGAAGAGTGAGAACCTGTGGGTTCCACATAATTGCCAGCCCTCCGGAAGCTCCTAAGGTGTCCACTGAAACTGAGCAGCTACCTGACCAGACCTTGTTAAGGATTCTCTCTATAGCAGAGTTATTACTTTTCGTTTCTTGGAGAAAAACTAGAGATGGTTTTTCTTACTGTATCAAATTTTTTAACATTCTATGTTTTGAGGGGTTGTTGAGCCCTCGCACATTCCATGAGATGAGCTTCATGAGGAACCATGGGGTTGGGGTTTGTAGAACTTTGTCAACTTGGGGAATCTCCCAGATTCCATAAGTATTTCTCCTAGGATTATGGTTCTTTGCAAATCTGTTTTGCGCCCTCTTTTCTTCGTTTCTTTTAGGATTTTTTTTCCATCTAAGGGGCTTCCTGCTTGTATTCCTAAGCTTTTGCTATGCTGAACTTTGGTTAGAACTCCTTCTAACCGTTCGATTTTCCATGGAGGAATTGTGTTGTATTCTTTCTGCTTGCATGTTGTTTCCAATTTGAGGATATCCAGGCCTTCCAGGCTAACATTCTCTAGATCCTCGTCCATTATTGTGGGAGTGTTCTGATCTTCCATTTATATGTTGTCATGTAGACTTAGAGCTAGAGCAGCGTCAAGCTCCATTGAAGAAGGATGTTGGCCAGTCTCTGGAGCAGATTTTTCCGAGAGGGAGGAATTGAGTCCATTATCAGGAAAGGGTTTCTTCGAGTCTGAGGAAATAAGGCTGGAAGGAGCAGGAGCTGAGGAAGGGCGAGAAGCTTTTAAAGTCTGGGAGGATGAGGGAGGGGAAGGGATCGCCTGAGGTTCTGAACATTGATTCTTTGAGGGATCTTGAGTGGAGAGAATGATAAATCTGTTTTGGGATTCAGGATTTTTGGGGCTTTTAGGAGCTACGAGATTTTTCTTAGCATGCCGCCGGCGATTATGGACTTTTGTGAATCCTTCAGAGTCTTTGCTGGTTTCATTAGCAGGGGTTTTGGTCTAAGAATTCAGAGGACAATCCCGAAAGAGATGGCCATGTTCATGGCATTTTCGGCAACAAAAACGAATATGCTCATAATCTAAAGGTTGGATCCATTCATAATCATCATGAAAGAGACTTACCAAATCTGCAAGAGCTTTGGTCAGGTGCATCTGGATGCAGATCCTGGCATATGAGGTGTATCTTCGAGTTTTGGTTTCCTCAGCAACTTTGATGAAACCCCCAAGCTTTTGCCTACATCCGTTAGCGTTTCCTCTTTCCAGTATTCCGAAGGAAGGGAGTACATGTGGATCCATACAAGAGCCCAACTGAAGTCTTCTTTGTCTGGGTTGAACCGAGCTTTCCAGTCACGAAGGTACAGACCTGAGGAGTTAAAGAAATACGGACCACCTTCATATATTCTAGATTTGTCCTCCACGCAGTGGAAAATGGCCGTAAAGAAGCCTTTGGGGCTGAGCTGCAAAGTGACTTGTCCTTTGGGTTTCCATTTTGAAGCGATCCAGCCATGTAGAGCCTTTTCAGTTGGCCAGAAACCAAGGAATTTGCCTATGAGCGTGTGGTCCTTCATAAATTGGATTTCGTTGTTGATTCGATGACTGGGGAGTTCAACTTTGATTCTCTCTGCAGCTTTCGGTATGCATGTGGCCGAGGTCTCCTTTGGTTGTGACGTTGAAGGCTTTTGATTCTCGCCCGAGTCCTGGGCATTCGCTTCACATGCTTCTGGGAGGACAATTTCATTATTGACCGGATCTGATCCCTGAACTTTGTCTGAGAAACTGCCAGGAGTACCCAGAGGTTTTGCGGGTCTGAAGATGTCAGCGGCAGTGGCTAAGAAAGGAGGGGGGGTGGATCCCGCCCCTCCCAAAGGCTCATCCATGTGTAGCGATCAGCAGGAGCGTTGTAGCTTGATCTCTATTAGCCAGGCGAGGGCAGGGGTTAGGGTTTTCTCGTATGGAGCAGAGCGGTTGTTCATCACAGGTTTTTCTTTTAATCTCCTATTTCTTAATTCAACTCGCAAGGTAAATTAGATATTATATTATTTAATATAAGATTCTAATAATTAATATAAATTGTTATATTAATAACTAGATTTTTATAGTTGTGGAAATAATTATTAATATTTTACTCATCGTTAATTCTAAAAATGATACGTTGAACTTTATTTTAATATTTTAATAGTTTTGAAAAATATCATCAATAATAATTAATATTTTCTTTCACCTTATATCATGTTGCATTGAAAGTAAATTTTATACTTACAATTACTTAGAAACAAATATTACATATTGCATTTAAATATTTATCTATAAAATATTATAGCCAGATTATTACCTTATATATTATTAAGTTATTTTTAGCTTAACTATTTTAATAATATATTGGAAACCACTCATCACATAATTATATTTAATTAGGCCATTTATAAAAAAAAGGTAGCTTAACTATTTTAACAATATATTAGAAACCACTCATTACATAATTCTATTTAATTAAACCATTTATAAAAAAATATAGTAATTTAAATGTAACCATTAACATACAAACATATTTAAATAAGTCATTTTCTTCCTAAATTGCATAATTGGATGATATATATAATTAAACCATTTATAAAAAATTACAGTAATTTAAATGTAATCATTAGCATTCAAACATATTTAAGTACCATTTAATCAAGGGACATGCAAACTTATTTTAGAGTGCAAAAAATAATGTGTAAATTTTCATCATTTAAATTGTATTTTTGAATACTATAGAGGTTACATAACTTAAATTTGTAACTCCAAAAAATCTTGATTGAATTTCGACAAAAAATTATATACTTAAAAAAATGATTAAACTATAAAACACAAACCACTTCAAATATTTCAACTATAATGACTTATTTTTTTCAACAACTTATTTAAATCAAGTGAGCAAATATTTTTGAAAAGAATAAGGTTTAAACATCTACTCACGTGTTTATTTTACTTCTAATTACTTTACATGAAATTATATAAGGTCATAAGGACAACTAAGTAAACATGCATATCATATTCTTTTTTCCTTTTATTTTAATATAAGCAACATTTTTTTCCATTAAGAGAATAATTTATTTTTATTTTTATTTTAAAAGAGACAAGGGTCAGCTCCAAGTCGACCACCCTAGCCCAATGAGCCTCTAGGCACAATAAAATTGTTTTTTCTTTGCTAAGGGTTGGTCTTCTTCAAACCTAAAGAAATAGGTTAACTGCCCAAGATCCAAAGACATTTAGCAAGACTCCTAAGTAATACCAAATAGAGTTGTTTTCCTTAAATAATGGCAATGAGTCAACCAACATCAACCACTAATAACTATACTAGCTACTAATTTGACAATTAAATTATAATAAAATTTTCCTACTATATAAAAATAAAATATCTATATGATCACTTTATATGTGATAAATTATCACTTTATATCCCATAATGTTATGTAATTCATTTATTTAGTTATACTCCACACTTAACATGCTTCTCTTCTTATAGCTGAGATAGAACCGTACCTTATCATGTATCCTTTACCGTAAAAGGCAACTTCCTAATGTGCTTCTCTTCTATAATAAAATCATACCTTCAAGTACAATGATGTGTGGTTTGTAAGTCTATTTGGTCGCCTTAGTTGAAATCTCATTGAGTACACTGGCCTGATGTAGTGGATGCTTGAGACGCAGATTCCCCACCCCCCCTTGGCGGCACGAGAGTCTTGCTTTGCTAAAACCATAGGATCTCAGTATATGGACTTGCAGGTAGTTGGATGTACTCTTGGTGTTATAGTGGCAGCTACGAGGATTGATCCTGGGTCTCCCATAGATTAGGACTGGCACCGATTCACCATGTGAGTAAAAAAGAAAAAGAAAAAACTTACCTTCAAATCATGTTTCCTTTACCATCGAAGCCAATTAGATACTATGCCGCATGCAATAATAATGTTGAGAATTTACAATGCAAGATTAAAGACCTATCTTTCTAGTGCTGTGTTAGCTATTTTATGCGTCAGTTTTTTAGCCGGCCGTATTGATAGAAATCAATCGTTTCGTTTTTTAAAAGCTCTTATTTTCTTTTTTTTAATTTTTTCCCCCTTAAAATTAAGGGAAAAAAGATTGTGTTAGATTGACTTCTCCTACCTCTTAGAGAGATTAGTACATTTAACACCAAAAAAATCTAAATTTAGAACTGGAAGTCAGTAGAATTCAAATAAAAATATCAAAAAAAAATCAACGACGTTGTCAATTAAGCTGCAAATTTGCCTTTTTCAAATTTTATCAAAACTTACCAAAATTTCTATTGTTTTCCGGACTAGTTTGAAGCCATTATACTAGCATTTTTCAAGAAAGCTCACATTACCTTACCCAAAAGGTCACCCTTGTTTTTAATAAAGCTTGTCCGATAGTGGCTTGTCCAATCGGGATTTGTTATTTTTATATATTATTTTGGTTTTTGAAACTTAAGATAAATGTAAGTTATATAATTTATAATTTAAATATTTAAAAATAAATTTATTATGTATTTAAAAAATAAAATTTACAAATTTTTTTAAATTTATATAATAAAATCGAGGAAAAAATGGGACTTGTTAATAGGGATTTGTTAATTTAAAATTTTTTTGGTTTTTGCGAAAATTGAGTTATATAATTTATAATTAACTATTTTAAAGAGAATTTATTTAGTTTTAAAATAATTATAAAAATTAGAATTTATAATTCAAAATTATAATAAAATTTAGAAAAAAATAAATAAATAATAAGTTCAAAATTTTCTATTTCAACTTAAACGGGATGAAGATATGTTTATTTCTTTTCATTTTTCAATTATGTTTATTTCTTTTAATTTTTAATTTACAATGTAGAATGATTCTCAAGGGAATATGCTCTGCATATGCTTCTTTAACAACGATTGTAGTGTGTTAGAGTTTGTTAGGTTGCATTGACTTATAATAAATTTGATAAATTTGATATTAGAATGCCCTCTAATTTCTTAGGGATTTTCGAAGCATAACTATTTTTAGAAAAAATGTCTTATATCTTAATTGTAAAGGATAGAAACTTTTCAACACTTAGACATGGGATTCTTAAGGGTTAAGTAAAATCAAAGTTAATAATAATATTTTTGTTGCCATAATTTTGTTTTGTTATATACTTATCAATAGTAACTAGAAATAAAGCCTCAAACTATATCAATGTAATGTAGTTATATTAGTTATATTCTTTATTTATATTAGATTTAAAGTTAATACCAATTTTGAAAGATTATGATATTTAGTTTCAAAACACTGCAGTGATACATCTAATCATTGAGAGGGTCTAGAACGATTTGATCTATAACAAGGTATTGGGATTGTTTTTTACTTGGTTTTATTTTGAAAAATCATAATTACAATTTTATTCTTATAATCATAATTATAATTAAAGCAATCTGGTGCTCATAGAATACCACCTCATTAACAAACTAAAAGCATGTTATAATTAAAGCAATCTGGTGCTCATAGAATACCACCTCATTAACAAACTAAAAGCATGTTATAATTAAAGCAATCTGGTGCTCATAGAATACCACCTCATTAACAAACTAAAAGCATGTGTTCACAAAACGCAGAAAGAAGAAATCTCAAGTAATCATCTCTAAAAAGAATTTAGGAGTTCAAATTCAAGTATGGAATTTTTTCATATTTTAAATCAAATCCCTTGAGTGGGCCTAATGGTTAAGAGGATGTATTTTTTCTTAAAAAATTACAGAATACAAAACCAAAAAGGTAGAGTATATATGCTTTAGTAGATCAGACAACCAAAATGAATGATGTAATTAAAAATGAAATCTTTAATTTTGGTTATTTAATATGAGTGTTTTACTATTTAAATAGATTTAGTATTTTAAAAAATCATTTCAATTATGTAAATTACTACAACCAATATTTTATATTAGGCAGATTATTGGCGTTAATGAATAATAACACAATAAATATTGGGAAGACCACTCGTATTTATAAGGCTATTAACCCATTAATGAAAGATTCCGTATATATCCACTATCGTACATACACATCCAATAATATACATATAATAAATATTAATTACCATAAATTGCACTAAATTATAAATAATTAAAATATGTTATTGAAAAATATAAGAAATCACTGTAACATGATCTTTATTGTAACTTAATCTTTATTAAAATTTGCATGGCTCAAATTTCACGGCACTGAATTTATTGTCACTTCGTATTGTGTCAATTTCACATTCGCAATTAACTGTACCATCAAAATTTGAGGGTGAATTGGCATGTAAATCACACAGCAACTGCGCCTAAATTTCACTTTCAGATTACGCGTCATATCACAGTTTTAGGGTTGAACTTTTGTCACGGTGAAATATTTTGAACGCATTTCATCTTTTATCGCATAAAGGTAGCTTCATTCCAGTGGGTAAGGATTTAAACTTGTAAACCTTCAAAGTATATTAAGTATATTTATTTGAAAAAACTTTTAAATGTTTAATTATAAGTTAAAATTTGAATGGTAAATAGAATTCTCTTAAGATCCTTCTCAGCATTTAATATCCTTATAGCAAGCTTGCTTTCTAAGTAATGTACTAATGTTTCAGGTTAAAAATATTGATTTCTTTTTAAGGTATGCTGTCATTAGTTTTTTCATATCAATGTTTGCTTTATTTCATATTAATGTTTGTTTTATTTCATATTAGTGTTTTTTAAATAATAAAAGTGAAGTTGTTTTTTGTTTTTTTTTTTTTCCTCCGGATCTTTTCTAATAACCTTTCATATTAAAGGATATTGCCAATTTTTTTAATTTAATTATTAAATATAACATCTCTATTAAAGGCTATTGCAATTTTTTATATTAATTATTAAATAAGTTTTAAGTATAAAAGTAAATCTCAAACAAATTTTAAACTTTCTAAACTTTTTCTAAATTTGCATTTTCTTTTCTTAAATTTTTTATGATTTATTGCCCTTTTTCCTTTTTCTCTTTGTCTTTCCCTATACATTATAGTCAAAGCATTACTCAGTGCCTTGTATTTTTTTATTGCAGTTCTTTGCTAAGGATAATACCATATTAAACATTAAAGTGTTTGAACTAGAGATATAATTATTAACAAACTTTCCCAACAACTGCATCAAACATTAAAGTGTTTGAACTAGAGATAGAATTACTAACAACCTTTCCGGAATCATTCTAGCTTTTTGGTAATGAGTAGAAAGAACAAAAAAAACACCCTAGCCTCATCAACAAAGTTTACTCTTACAAAAAATAATTAATTGCAAATTATGTTAAATTCATTTAATGATCAACAATAAACTCACCTTCTCACATATTCATATTAAATAAATGTTTCAAAACAATTACCTTCTAGGATGTTGATAGTTTTTCATACAGTTTAACCCATCCCTTCATCAAACCCACTATTGTCATTTTGATTGAAACTCTGAAAGTCATTAATGTTGCAATGCATAGTCATATTGCTCCCAGTGCCTTTCTATTAAAATCTCCCATTCTTCGTATTTCACACTTGTAAGCTTTTTTGCTAATTTGGGTGATTATTAAGTGTGAAGCCAAATTCATGAATCACATGCAGGATTCTAGATTCTTCTACACTGCCATTAATTTCTAGATCTTTCTAGATCTCTACATCGCCATTGGTTTCTAGATCTTTCTAGATCTTAATACCGCCATTAGTTTCTGGATCATTCCAGATCTCCATCTGAATCACATACATGATTCTAGATCCTTCTTCTACCTCTATAAATTTGTAATTTCTCTGGCTAGGGAATGCAAGCCAAAGCCCAAGACTGTTATGTAATGCAAAGTGATTTCTGTTCTCCAGTGATTGTTTTATCTATTTCACTGTTTCTGATTGAGTAATCTTGTTGTTTCTCCATTTGTCTGTCTCTGTGAATTATTATTTGCTATTGTCGTCTAAGTCTCTGAGTATAAATCTGTTGTGTGTTATGTATGCTCTGATCTAACAACTGGTATCAAAGCTAGGGTCGAATATCCATTGTGTAAGCCGCTTAGTGCCATCGCCTTACTCTAGCAGCGTTCATTAAAATGTTGGTTATTACCCCTGGAGCTGTTGAAGGATCTGTCCAGGAAATCGCTGAACAACGCTGGAACTAAAAGGCAGTTGCTGCAAGAAAAACAAGGTCGTGGATCTATGTTGAAACATGTTGCTGGAGTTTGAAACATGGAGATCCGTGGAGTTTGGAGTTGAAACGTGGGGTTCGTAAGTTTTTTTTTACATCAAAGTTGCACGTATACGTCAAGTTTTTTCTCAAACCAACATATGTATGTGTGAAATGTGAAAATGTTAAAACATTATATATGTTTTTATATTTATTATGAAAATATATAATTATATGTTGGAGTTTTAAAAAGTATATTTTAAGAGCAGGAATTTTGAAAAGGGTATTTTAAAAGGAGAAAGAGTAATAATTA
>APFE031104689.1:198760-228103 GCA_000404065.3 Pinus taeda
TAATAATATTTATTAGGAAAAAATCAAACGGAAAGAGCGACCTAGAGTAAAAAGAAGAAGGACTGGAAAAAGTCCAATGGAAAACCAAAGATCAAGAGGGAAAAACCAATGTAGATCTATCTTAACTCCGCAATGAGAGAGATTTTATCTCTCTAGGCGCTTTGTATTTCTGGAATTAAGATGAATCTAGGTTTGTTTAATTATAAATATAATAATTATTATTATTTAATGTAATTTGAAGTCAGATAAAATAATTTATTAATAATTATAGTTTATTTTTTTCATTTTAATTTTATATATTATTTTATTATTTTTAATTTTTAGTTTTAAATTGATCTCTAGAGGCTTTGTAAGCTCTAAAATTAAGATGGGTTGATAGGTTTCTTTTAAAATTATAAATATAATTATTAACTATTATTCATTATTATTATGTAATTTGAGAGTCAAAATATATTTTAATTATAATATAGTTATTACCCTTTCTCCAATTTTATTTTTATAAATTTATCCTATTATTTTAATTAAATATTTTAAAGTTTAGAGATTTGACTCTCTAGGTGGGCTCGAATTAAGAATGGATAACTAGGTTTGGTTTAAATTATTATTAATTATTATTATATATTATTATTATGTAATTTGACTGAGTCAATAATATTCTTATTAGTTGATTCTACCTTATTAGAAATAGTTATTGCCCAAAGAGAGGTTTCCAAACATTGTAAGCAACAGAGATTGCAATGTAATAATACACAATTTTTCACGTCAAAAAAAATTAAAAAAATAGTTTATTTTTATTAATTCTATTTTTTGGTAGTTAAGCTAAACATGATTTGCTCCAAGTTTATGACAACCCTTGGTATTCACATTGAAAAAATAAATTAAAAAAAACAAAACAAAACAAAAAATTATTATTAAAATTAAATTGAGATAATAGTAAATTAGTCCATTTACCGTTTTATATTAGATAAACATTCTCGCTCAGTTAAAAACCCATAAATTTTTCCCTAATTTTCTTCTCTATTAAATTTTATTTAAAATAGTAAAATTCAATTGGTTTTCCCCTCATTATTAATATTTGAAGTTTTTTTTGTGCGAGATCTATATATATCAGTATAGAAGATTCACAGAACGACTTTGTGACAAGGATTATGACGTTGGCTTGTGAATATTGATAAAGGCACATCTTTCCTCCATCACAGAGAAAGTATTTTAAATTTTGCAGCTTTATAATAAAAATTCTCAAACTACTTCTCAAGGGTTGTATTACAAGGGATCTTTATGAATGTTGGATGCAGCAAACACGACCCGATCCCAACACTACTGTAACACCCCTTGTGAAAAGTAAATGCTAGTAACTAGTGAAGTAATTATGAAACAAAGACTTTATTTAAGAATGTGTAATTCTGTTGTTAATGTTTTATTAATAAAAAGATAGTTGTGTTGGTACCATGTGGAATTGAGTTATGATTAATCATAGTTAGTAACTGAGAAATCAGTTATCCTAACTACCTAGAGGTAGTTGAAACCCCAAGGAAAAGGGGAAAGATGCCAAGTCTGGTTAGGATCAGAGGGCAGAGAAAAAAGTAATAATGAAAGCTATGCTGGTTAGGATCAAATAGCAGAAGTGGAAAAGGAATTTTCCTGTGCACGCTACGTCTGGTTAGGATCAGATAGCGTTGACTGGCGAAGTCCAGTGATACTGCGGTCGAGTAGGACCTGCAAGTGCTTAGGGGTGGAAGCTTAGAGAAGACTTCCTACGGACGGGAGGATTGACAAGCATTATAAAGAAGTTTGGCACACAAGCAGGTATGGCTTCTTGCTTATGTAAACTGTTAAAATTTGAATTGTTTATTGTTGTTCTGTACAGAGAAAAGTGAAAATAAGCTAAATGTTAACTGCTTCTATTATGGGATAGTGTCGAGAAAATAAATAGGATACTCTGTGTACATTATGGACAACAAATCCAGCCTTAGAGAAATAGGCACGGATAACTGTGTAAATTAAATAACAGAGTCTGCGGTTACAGCACTCTAATGAAACCCTTGTAAGTATTCTTTAAGTGTTGTATTTACAGTATGTTTACCTACTCGGACAGAACCCTGTATATACGAAACAGGAATGAGGAAACACGAACGAGTTTACTCAAAAGCTGGGTAGTGATACATGCAGATATATATATATATATTAACTATATAGCAAAAACAACGAAGCATATAGTCATTTGTAACTTGAATACGGTAAAACCCTGGAATATATGTATGCACCGAAAACATAACCTTATAAACATTAGTCGGGCTGAAAGGCACAGACATTCTGTGCGTAATACAAAACGAAAGAGGTAATGGAGCTATCAGTATAAACAAAGTTAATCACAGAAATTACATTATCTCTTTGCTTAACCGTCGAAGACAGGAATAACTTTCTGAGACAGTACAGTAAACATTCTCATCGAAATAACTGATAGAGAAACGCATATATGAATGATAACATATAAATAAATTACCCATTGCTTATTACTGTTATTAAATGCAATGATGAGAGAAAAGAATGAGTGTTGAGGCCAGCCATGGTAATCACACATAATATGTAACCCTTCGGCCGGTTAACAACAGGCATCCGCTACGATGAAACCCCTCATGCCGAGCCATGGCTTACGCTTGGCTGGCTGAGGCATCGAGCTGGACAAATACAAACCCCATGCCATTTTATTAAGCAAGAAAAACCAAACTAGAATAGTGAACCTGAGCACAAATACACAGATGCATTCAACTTGGAAAAATCGCCATCAAACTATATATATGGAAGAGCGAATGCCCTCAGTAATGTAAAGACACAGTATAAATCAAAACCTGAATTCATTAATTATCTGCGTATCTATACGATGGAAACCACCGAGTCAAACCCTTACGGGTCAATAAATTTCAACTCAAAATGAAGTCATGACTACGTTCTAGAGAACCAGCAATCCCATACAAAAAGAGGGTAACAATCTACAGAGTATTGAAATGAAAGCTAAGGCTAGAAGGCCTCTTGGCGGATAAGTTCCTAACTGGGTGATAGGAACTGAGCAAACCCGTCGTCCCTGTCATGGGAATAACCTCTGAGTACAGGCCCGAGACGAAAACTTAAAACGAGAACTAAGTCTCCGAGACTTACCAGAGATTGTCGATTAGAAACAAGGGGCAATCCGGCTTCCTTGAGAAATATCTCTGCCTGTCTGGAGGAAGTGACAACACCCACCTGTGTAAATTAAACAACCAAATCTTAATACCTATGCAGAGGAAATGTGAGACAACATTAAAACGGTAATAGAACCTCAGCCATGGAGAAATCTCAGAGACTGTATCTTGATCTAAGAAGGAATTTAATGTTACCTGAATAAATAAACAGAGGTTATGCTTTGAAGAACGATTACCTTCATAACGGTGGAAGGCCGAAGACCTGTGTAACCACAGAAGAATGCTAAGAGCAGTGTTCTGCCAATACACTGAAGAATGCGAAAATGAAATAAAACAAGCGCCGAAGGCGGAATTCATCTATATATAACAGAGACCATAGTTACCGTTTCGTGGCATCGTGAGAGCCCTTGATCTGCAGAAGGACGATCTCCACCGTCGGATAGTCGGTGAACCTCCAAGTAGCTTTGGCGCGAAGCTGCCTAGCCAAGCGGCCAGGCTGTAAAGCACCGTGTGTCACATGGGCTAGTGACATCCAGCCGTTGAGCTCACCAAATGGATGGAGATGCATCAACCGCGGCAGAACCGGACAGTGGACAGCAGGCTCGAGGTATCTCGGGCGAGGTGGCTTTAAAAGGTAAATAAATTGCACAGTATGCGGACCTTTGTACACAGAACATGACGTAGAATGATCTTTGTAAACCTCGTAACCTTTATATAAATATGGACTGTGTATTGTGCGCACCTTATAGACATAGATATAGTTAATGTCATCACCTTTGTATATTATGCACCCATTCGGTGGTTCTTATGGGTAAATCAACATGGTATTATAATGTATATATGTGTAGGATTATTGATGATGTAATTAAAGGTAAGAATGGAGTGGTTAATAGATATTAAATAATTTTTTTCTTTTTTTGTAATGTTTGGAATGTGACAAATTGGTATCAGAGCCCACGGTTTACAACTCTGTGACCTTTGGAAAAAAAAAAAAATTAAGAGTACAACAACAAGAATATAAACAGTTTTATGGTAACAGTTCAGCAATACACCAAGATAAACTAAATCTGTTTAATGAGTTGTTCTGAAGCAGGTAGAAGCAAAATGAGAAGAGCAAACAGTGCTCCTTATGGGAATCCGGAACCTCTGGATAACGTGGAACAACCTCAAGGGAATTCTAAGTTTTGGGTACAACTGGGAGCAGCAGGACGCACCACCGATTCAACACTATTGAGGACATTGCAGGAACTAAAAGATGAAATGGCTCAGCTGCGTGCAGATAACGCCAGATTGAATGTGGAACAGGAGAGGATCCTGAAAAGCTTATCTGATAAGCAACACCAGCAACAGTCACATCCGAGGCCGGAACAAGCACCAATAGCAGATGAACAAAGCTATCATACTGAACAGGAGGAAGCAGAAGACAGAGGAGAGACGCGAGGAGAGAAGTCTGTTAACGCCTCTGAATATCAGACTCCAAAAAGACCCCGGATGGAATTACACGGGGAATTCAGGAAGATTAAACCGCCTCATTTTGAGGGAGAGTCTGAAGAAGCTGCAGAAGCCTGGCTGATTAACACGAATAAGTATTTTCAGGTGTACGAATACGATCATCATCTTAAGGCAAGGCTGGCTATATTCCAGTTGCAAGCCAAAGCCACGCTATGGTGGGAAGAAGTCAAAATGGTGCGGGGAATAAGTGAACAGGATGTGACATGGGAAAAGTTTCAAGGGTATTTTAAAGAAAAGTACCTGACAGAGCGGTTCTATGATGAAAAGGCGCACGAATTTCACGATCTACGGCTGGGATAGCAAACCATTGATGAGTTTGTAACCAAGTTTACATCCCTGCTTCGCTATGTGCCCTATATTCGTGAAGAGAAGGCTAAAGTGCAAAGATTTGTTAGTAGCCTACCCTTAACAATGCGAGAAAGGATAGAGTTCGATAATCCAAAAACCATGGACGAAGCTATCCGAAAGGCAAGACTGTGTTATCAGCAGAATAAATCAAAAGGAGAAAACCCTGGAAAGCGTTGGACAAATAAACGAGGCAGCAAAATACCTACGGGTAGTAAAGGAGCACGCAACAATTTTCAGAAAGAATTTTCGAAAGGCACCAGTACTAAAAATCCAACCAGAACTCAGAGCAGATTCAAACCTCCTGCAGATTCCAAATACAGTGAACAGCAAGTTAGATTGGACCCTGAAGGTGCTGCTCGACCACCTGTTCAGTGTTGGGGCTGTGGAGGACCCCATTATATCAGAAACTGCCCTCATCGAAAGGACAGTGATCAGTTATCTCAAATTTACGAAGCTTCAACAGTAGGAGATGTGGCCCGATCCATGCCCAAAATAAATGCAGCACTGGAAGATCGGCAAGCTGATTACCAGCCAACTATGATTGAGTTTGAAGGTAAGATCTTTGACCGAGCTATTTCTGTTTTAGTAGACCCAGGAGCTACTTTAAGCTATATAAGTCCTAAAGTGGTAGAAAGTTGTGGTTTGCAAACCACTAAATTTAAAAGCCCGTGGCTAGTACAGCTGGCCACCGGGACCAAAAGAAGAGTACTAACCAAAGTCAGCAATTGTCCATTGAATTTAGTTGGCCAAATCATAACAACTGAGTTAAATGTACTCCCTCTTGGTTCCTATGACGTGCTGATAGGAATGGACTGGTTGGAAAGACGGTGGTCTATAATTAATTGCAAAACAAAAACAGTTTCTTATAGAGATGAGCTGGGTATGGGAAAGGAAATCCAAGGCATCCAGAAACCAGTGCAGATTCGTCCCATCACAGCCTCCCAGTTGGTTAAATGTATCCGGAATAAGTGCCAGATTTATGCAGTGCAAGTGGGGTTTGCAGATTCTGTGGATAAGGCTGCAACTGTTAAAGATATACCTGTAGTGCAAGAATTTGCAGATGTATTTCCTGAAGAGATTCCAGGGCTGCCACCCAGAAGGGATTTGGATTTCACCATTGAGCTGATACCCGGAGCAGCCCCAGTATCCCGGGCACCCTATCGGATGAGTGTGCCAGAGTTAACTGAGTTAAAGATGCAGCTGCAAGAGCTGCTAGAAAAGAAGTACATCCGTCCCAGTGTCTCTCCTTGGGGAGCACCTGTGTTGTTTGTGAGGAAGAAAGATGGGACTCTGCGAATGTGCATAGACTATAGACAGCTGAATAAACTAACAGTCAAAAACAAATATCCCTTACCCCACATTGATGAGCTGTTTGATCAAGTGAAGGGGGCGACCATCTTCTCAAAAATAGATCTGAGGTCAGGGTACCACCAAATTAGAATAAAAGACGAGGACATAGCCAAGACCGCTTTTCGTACTCGTTATGGACATTACGAGTTTGTGGTACTGCCTTTTGGGTTAACTAATGCGCCTGCAACATTTATGTGTTTAATGAATAGTGTATTCCATCAATACTTAGACAAATTTGTATTGATCTTTATTGATGATATACTTATCTATTCCCGGAATAGGAAAGAGCATGAGGAACATTTGAGAATAGTGTTACAGACTTTACGAGAGCACCAGCTGTATGGAAAATTCAGCAAATGTGATTTCTACAAAGAGCAGATCCAGTATTTGGGTCACATTATTACAAAAGAAGGTATAGTTGTAGACCCCGAAAAGATTAAAACTATAATGGATTGGCCCACACCCAAGGATGTAGCAGACATTCGATCTTTTATGGGATTGGCTGGGTACTACCGGCGGTTCGTAGAGGGTTTCTCTAGAGTTGCCTATCCTATTACCTCCTTGCAAAAGAAGGGAAAAGCATTTAGATGGAAAGCAGACTGTCAACGGAGCTTTGAACAGCTCAAGCATTTACTTACTACAGCACCTGTGTTGTTTGTGGTAGATCCCGAAAAGGAATATGTAGTTTGTACAGATGCCAGCAAGGAGGGCGTGGGTGGAGTACTAATGCAGGAAGGCAAGGTGATTGCTTATGAATCCAAAAAATTAAAGGAACATGAGCAGAAATATTCCGCCTATGATCTGGAATTAACAGTTGTGATCCATGCTTTGAAGATGTGGCGTCATTACTTAATAGGAAGGAAATTTTTGTTGATGACGGATCACCACAGTCTGACTAGTTACCTTAGTCAACCTACTTTAAACGCAAGACAGGCAAGATGGGTGGACTTTCTAGGAAATTTTGATTTCGAAATTAAGCACCTAAAGGGAAAAGAGAACAGAGTTGCTGATGCACTAAGTCGAAAAGTGCATTGCATTTATGAGATTGGCATCAGCCAAGGATGGTCCACTCTTGACCAAGAAATTGAGGAGGCTGCGACACAAGATCAGATTTATTTGCAAAAGAGACATTTGGTGCAAAATTCAGATGCCCGTTCCGTACAACAAGGTTACACCTTGAATGCAGCCGGTATGTTTTGTTTTCAGAAGAAGATTTACATACCCAATCAGAGCAGTATTAAGGAAAAGATTCTGGATGAAAATCATAGAAGTCCCTATGCAGGGCATCCTGGTTACCAGAAATTAATCACCTCACTAAGGAAGGAGTATTACTGGCCAGGCATGAAGAAAGATGTGGTAGAATATCTGGCGCGCTGCTTGGAATGTCAGCAAGTGAAAGCTGAACATCAGCATCCTGCAGGACTGTTACAGCCGATACCTATACCAGAATGGAAATGGGAGACCATAACCATGGACTTTATCACCGGATTGCCGAAATCCAAAAGGAGTAATGATTCAATAATGGTAGTGGTGGATAAACTCAGCAAGTTAGCCCACTTTATACCGGTTCAATCCACTTATCGTGCAGCTCAAATCGCAAACATTTTTATGCAAAATATATTTAAACTTCATGGGCTGCCGAAAGTAATAATATCTGACCGGGATGTCAAGTTTACCTCAGCTTTTTGGAGGACCTTATTTGAAGGTCTAGAAACTCAATTGAGTTTCAGCACCGCATACCATCCGCAAACTGACGGACAAACGGAGTGGGTGAATCAAGTGCTGGAGGATATGTTGAGGTCTTATGTGATGCAGCAACCTACGTGGTGGGAGGAGTATTTACATCTAGTGGAATTCGCCTATAATAACGGCTACCACTCATCCTTGAAGATGAGCCCATTCGAAGTACTATATGGTCGGAAGTGCCGCACACCCTCCAGTTGGGGTGGACCGGAAGACAAATTCTTGTTAGGACCTGAAATGTTGGAAGAGATGGAGGTCATGGTAAAAAGGGTTCGAGCTAATCTAAAGATGGCACAAGATAGGCAGAAAAATTTTGCAGACCGAAAGAGAACATTTAAAGAGTATCAAGTTGGTGAACATGTATACATTAGAATTTGAGCTAGAAAGAGTACCCTTCAATGGAATTCCTGTGCCAAACTGGCACCACGCTTTTGTGGACCATTCCAAATTCTGGCACGAGTAGGACCGGTAGCTTATCAGCTCGCCCTACCCAGCCATATTTGGGTTCACAATGTTTTCCATGTATCAGTTTTAAAGAAATATGTGTATGACCCTAGACATATTATAAGTTGGCAGGACATTCAGGTAAGGAAAGACTGTCATCAAATGTAAACTGAAATGAAATACTAGTAAAACAACTGATTTAATTGTTATGTGTTTCAGGTGGAACCGGAAGGAGAGTTCCTGGTCGAACCAGTGAACATATTAGATCAAAGAAGAGTAGAGCTGCGGAGAAAGGTCATCAGCCAGGTTAAAGTGCAGTGGCAGCACTTTGGGCTTGAAGAGGCCACCTGGGAAGATGAACAAATGATGAGGGATACTTATCCCAGACTGTTTTTAAATGAGCAGCAACATCGGGACAATGTAGACTTTCAGGAGGGGGAGATGTAACACCCCTTGTGAAAAGTAAATGCTAGTAACTAGTGAAGTAATTATGAAACAAAGACTTTATTTAAAAATGTGTAATTCTGTTGTTAATGTTTTATTAATAAAAAGACAGTTGTGTTGGTACCATGTGGAATTGAGTTATGATTAATCATAGTTAGTAACTGGGAAATCAGTTACCCTAACTACCTGGAGGTAGTTGAAACCCCAAGGAAAAGGGGAAAGATGCCAAGTCTGGTTAGGATCAGAGGGCAGAGAAAAAAATGATAATGAAAGCTATGCTGGTTAGGATCAGATAGCAGAAGTGGAAAAGGAATTTTCCTGTGCACGCTACGTCTGGTTAGGATCAGATAGCGTTGACTGGCGAAGTCCAGTGATACTGCGGTCGAGTAGGACCTGCAAGTGCTTGGGGGTGGAAGCTTAGAGAAGACTTCCTACGGACGGGAGGATTGACAAGCATTATAAAGAAGTTTGGCACAGAAGCAGGTATGGCTTCTTGCTTATGTAAACTGTTAAAATTTGAATTGTTTATTGTTGTTCTGTACAGAGAAAAGTGAAAATAAGCTAAATGTTAACTGCTTCTATTATGGGATAGTGTCGAGAAAATAAATAGGATACTCTGTGTACATTATGGACAACAAATCCAGCCTTAGAGAAATAGGCACGGATAACTGTGTAAATTAAATAACAGAGTCTGCGGTTACAGCACTCTAATGAAACCCTTGTAAGTATTCTTTAAGTGTTGTATTTACAGTATGTTTACCTACTCGGACAGAACCCTGTATATACGAAACAGGAATGAGGAAACACGAACGAGTTTACTCAAAAGATGGAGTAGTGATACATGCAGATATATATATATATATTAACTATATAGCAAAAACAACGAAGCATATAGTCATTTGTAACTTGAATACGGTAAAACCCTGGAATATATGTATGCACCGAAAACATAACCTTATAAACATTAGTCGGGCTGAAAGGCACAGACATTCTGTGCGTAATACAAAACGAAAGAGGTAATGGAGCTATCAGTATAAACAAAGTTAATCACAGAAATTACATTATCTCTTTGCTTAACCGTCGAAGACAGGAATAACTTTCTGAGACAGTACAGTAAACATTCTCATCGAAATAACTGATAGAGAAACGCATATATGAATGATAACATATAAATAAATTACCCATTGCTTATTACTGTTATTAAATGCAATGATGAGAGAAAAGAATGAGTGTTGAGGCCAGCCATGGTAATCACACATAATATGTAACCCTTCGGCCGGTTAACAACAGGCATCCGCTACGATGAAACCCCTCATGCCGAGCCATGGCTTACGCTTGGCTGGCTGAGGCATCGAGCTGGACAAATACAAACCCCATGCCATTTTATTAAGCAAGAAAAACCAAACTAGAATAGTGAACCTGAGCACAAATACACAGATGCATTCAACTTGGAAAAATCGCCATCAAACTATATATATGGAAGAGCGAATGCCCTCAGTAATGTAAAGACACAGTATAAATCAAAACCTGAATTCATTAATTATCTGCGTATCTATACAATGGAAACCACCGAGTCAAACCCTTACGGGTCAAGAAATTACAACTCAAAATGACGTAATGACTACGTTCTGGAGAACCAGCAATCCCATACAAAAAGAGGGTAACAATCTACAGAGTATTGAAATGAAAGCTAAGGCTAGAAGGCCTCTTGGCGGAGAAGTTCCTAACTGGGTGATAGGAACTGAGCAAACCCGCCGTCCCTGTCATGGGAATAACCTCTCAGTACAGGCCCGAGACGAAAACTTAAAACGAGAACTAAGTCTCCGAGACTTACCAGAGATTGTCGATTAGAAACAAGGGGCAATCCCGCTTCCTTGAGAAATATCTCTGCCTGTCCGGAGGAAGTGACAACACCCACCTATGTAAATTAAACAACCAAATCTTAATACCTGTGCAGAGGAAACGTGAGACAACATTAAAACGGTAATAGAACCTCAGCCATGGAGAAATCTCAGAGACTGTATCTTGAGCTCAGAAGGAATTTAATGTTACCTGAATAAATAAACAGAGGTTATGCTTTGAAGAACGATTACCTTCATAACGGTGGAAGGCCGAAGACCTGTGTAACCACAGAAGAATGCTAAGGAGCAGTGTTCTACCAATACACTGAAGAATGCGAAAATGAAATAAAACAAGCGTCGAAGGCGGAATTCATCTATATATAACAGAGACCATAGTTACCGTTTCGTGGCATCGTGAGAGCCCTTGATCTGCAGAAGGACGATCTCCACCGTCGGATAGTCGGTGAACCTCCAAGTAGCTTTGGCGCGAAGCTGCCTAGCCAAGCGGCCAGGCTGTAAAGCACCGTGTGTCACATGGGCTAGTGACATCCAGCCGTTGAGCTCACCAAATGGATGGAGATGCATCAACCGCGGCAGAGCCGGACAGTGGACAGCAGGCTCGAGGTATCTCGAGAGAGGTGGCTTTAAAAGGTAAATAAATTGCACAATATGCGGACCTTTGTACACAGAGCATGACGTAGAATGATCTTTGTAAACCTCGTAACCTTTATATAAATATGGACTGTGTATTGTGCGCACCTTATAGACATAGATATAGTTAATGTCATCACCTTTGTATATTATGCACCCATTCGGTGGTTCTTATGGGTAAATCAACATGGTATTAGAATGTATATATGTGTAGGATTATTGATGATGTAATTAAAAGTAAGAATGGAGTGGTTAATAGATATTAAATAATTTATTTTTTTTGTAATGTTTGGAATGTGACATATATATAGATTAATACAAGGCATAAACAGCCTTTGCGCATGTAAATCACAGGAACTGAGCCCGAATTTCACTCTCACGTTACCCGTCACATCACAGTTTCGGGTTTGAACTTTCGACATGCCCGTAATTTACGGTGAAATATTTTGAACGCACTTCATCGCACATGATAATCTCTTTATTCCATAAAGGCAGCTTCATCCTAATAATTAAGGATTTAAAATTGTAAACATTCAAAAGTCTATTAGGCCTATTTAGTTGAAGAAACTTTAAGATTTTTAATTGTAAGTAGAAATTTGGATTGCAAGTAGAATCCTTGTAAGATCTTTCTCTGCAGCAGCTTTCTGAGTAATGTTTCATCTTAAAAACGTCGACTTCTTTTTAAGGTAGGCTGTCATTATCTATTTCATATTAATGTTTCTTTTAAAAATAACGAAGGTGAAGGTTTATCATCTCCATACGGGAAGCTTCCCTAATAATATCTCATATTAAAGGATATTGCCAACTCCCTTTTAAATTTAATATTAAATACGTTTTAAAAATAAAATTACATCGCACGCTACTTGAAGTTTTAAACTTGAGGACAAACAAACTTCATGTATAAAAATATAAAACAAATATTAAATATTATAAATAATATATTTTAATGATTTTTTTATTTTTCTCTTTTTCTATTAGTATTTTCTTAAACTTTATAATCAAAGCATTATCCAGCGTCCCACTTGTATTTTTCATCCCACTTCCTCACTAAAGATAATACCAACCATCTCATCGAACATTAAAATGTTTGAACCAAAAATAGAATTACTAACAACCTTTCCCAAGTCATACCAGCTTGTTGGCAATGAGTAGAAAATAAAAAATAAAAACTTAAATTCTTAATCTCATCATCAAAGTTTCCCAAGTCATACCAGCTTGTTGGCAATGAGTAGAAAATAAAAAATAAAAACTTAAATTCTTAATCTCATCATCAAAGTTTCCCAAGTCATACCAGCTTGTTGGCAATGAGTAGAAAATAAAAAATAAAAACTTAAATTCTTAATCTCATCATCAAAGTTTATTATTCATATTAAATTCATGTTTCATAACTAATACCTCTTTGGATGTTGAGATTCTTCATACACTTGGATGTTGACATAATGTTGAAAGTCGTTAATATTATTATTCATAGCCATATTGTTCTCACTACATTTTTATAGAATTTTCTATTAGTCACTTTCAATCTTCCATTTGCATCTTCCATCTCTCGCAATTTTGTCACTAAATATCTTGACACAAGCTCTCTTTTGCCATCACCCCCATTTTAGCGAAAACCCTTATCTCTCATATGTTTTATAAGCCAAATAAACATTTAATTGTAATATTAGTTGTTAGGAATAATATTACAAAGCAATAAAATTAAAATAAATGTTGAAATAAAATATAAAATGAAACCATACAAAAGAGACACCAATATATGTGGTTTACATGAAAACATGTAGTCATGCTCCCAATGAGCCTGCTACACATCGATGTCCATAAAAGGTCGATATTAGTACTGATAATAGGCCCCTTCCTTGTGTTCCTGAATCATCCAAGTGCCGGAAGGCTTGTCCGCAACTTCTTTGGATAATCTGTCAGCATCTGCATTTCGTTCCTTGAAAATGTGATGGCATGCAAATGTGTCAAAAGATGTAATAAGTTGATGAGCCTCATCCAGTATATGTCTCAAAGTATAAGCAGAACATCTAGTTGTTTTGTTTAACCAGTCACAAACAACTTTTGAGTCCCCAGAGAGTTGAATATCTCTACAGTGGTTTTCCAAGGCAAATTGTATAAGGAATTTTGCAGTGGATAGTTCGGAAAAGTTATTCGTGCCCCATCCTAATCCCATTTGTATATGGTAATAGTGGGAAACAGTGAGATACAGAATGGTCGCTCCACTGCACCCTCCCTCCTATGCGGAACCGTCAAACAAAGCCCAAGGCTTCGAATGATTTATGGTTTCAGGAATAGTGGTTCGAGGTCGAACGGTCTCATCATCATCAAGTATGATAGAGTAATCGGTCATGATACGAGAAGCAATGGAAGGCCAATGCAGAGAGGTGTCTTGAAATATGAGCTTGTTGCAGGTGATCCAAAGGCCCCAGCTGATGAGGAGCGGGAGGTTCCAGAGCTTTGTTGGGGCAGCATTTGACCACCATGATGACCAGGAATCCTTTACAGTAACTCCTTGCCACTTGGTCGGAGATGGAACCATAGTGAAGATCGATTGCCAGAGGTCTTGAGTGACCTGGCACTCAATAAATAGATGTGAGACAGATTCATTGTTATACTTGCAAAGGCGGCACCAGAAAGGGTCGTGTTGTGCTCTCTTGAGAAGGTTATCTCCTGTGGGATTTTGTTTTTCAATATGGTCCACATGAGAAGTCTGTTCCTGGGGGTCCGTGAGCTTCCACAAGTGCTTGCACCATGACTCGATGGCTTGTGGACGACAAGCTTCGACTATCACAAGGTATCCTTCCTTTGGGGTATATTTCCCAGCTTTCAATAGAGCCCACATTACTTCATCTTCCCCTTCGCCAATCCTGATGTGAGTTTCAGTAAGAGCCCCAATGTGTGCATTCCACTGATGTGTCCATTATTGTGGAATGCTTATTCTCTGGGTCGATTTCCAAGCTTGCTGAAATAAAGTGGTATGCTCTGGGTCAGTTATGTGGTTGATATGGGTAATGTTGATATCTCTGAGGAAAATCCTGAGCTCGTCTAGCAGCCTGTGGGCATTCCCATAACCTATCCATGGGTCCAGTCCAATCCTTACAACCATTCCATACTGTATTTTCCAAGTGATGCCAGCTTTGATGATGTCCAGGGATTTAATTACAACATTCCATATGATTGATACCCCTGTGTGGTATCTTTGAGGTTGTCTTAGCTAATGCATCAGATTAAGAGGGGCAATGTATTTTGATACATCCACCCTTCTCCAGAGACTGCTTGATGTAACAAGCTGCCATCCCAATTTTGCTGCGAGGGTAGAGGAGAAATCCTCTAATTTCTTGATGCCCCATCCTCCCCATTTGTCATGCAAATTGAGTGCCTCCCACTTGACCCATGCAAAAAATTTGCCTATCTGTTTGCCCTTCCAAAGGAATCTATAAGGCCTGGATCTTGGAGAGTATACCCCTAGAAATCCATGCCAATGACATCTAATAGACAAGAGTGGCCTCCAGAACAACTTTAATGAGGATGAGTCTGCCTCCCCTGGATAGGTATTTGTAGTACCAAATATTGAGTCTTTTCTCCATCTTGGAGATAAGCCATGTTCGGTCTCCTATTTTATACCCAGAGGCTTCAACTTGTAACCCAAGTATCTAAGGCCATCCTCCAATATTAGTAAGGTGAACTGGAATCTTTGTAGTGCAAAATGTATTTCATATTGGGGACATCCAGCCGTTAGGGTGGATTTGTTGCAGTTTACAGTCATACCGATGGTCGATTGGAATAGTGTGAATGTGTTCTTCATATTTGTCAAATCCCCTATGATTCCATTGATAAATATCAAAACATCATCCACAAATAGCAGGTGAGTCAATATGCATCCTTCTGTGATTTGTATACCCTGCAACCTACCCCTTCTGAACTCTTCTTTTATAAGCCTACTGAGCCCTTCCATGATCAGGAGAAAACGTAGTGGAGATAGGGGGCAGCCCTAACGGAGGCCTCTTTCAGAATGAAAGAAGGGTGAGGCCGCCCCATTGATCGGAACACTGAATGGTATGTTAGTGATGCAGCTCATAATCCATTTAATGAAATCGAATGGAAACCCAAGGTGGGTTAGAAGCATTATAATATACAACCAGTTAGCTCTGTCAAAAGCTTTAGAGAGGTCGACCTTTAGAATCATACATTTGATTTTCTTAGAGTGCAATGAGTGCAATACCTCCTGTGTTGTTCCCACTACCTCATGGATCTGTCGATCTTATAGAAAGGAAAATTTCTCCTGTGATATATGGGTGGATAGAATGGGTGTCATTCGATTAGCTATGATCTTGGCCATGATCTTATAGATGCAGTTGCATAATGATATAGGTCTATAGTTGTCAAAGGTGGAAGGATTGTCAGAATTTGGAATGAGGACAATGAAAGTAAAGCTGAAGGGTTCATACATCTTGCCATTTATTCTGGAATCTTCAATTACCTTGAGGAGGTCCACCACTAGAGTCTCAAAAAAGGCTAGGTAGAACTCAACCGACCATTCATCCGACCCTGGGCTCTTGTCCTTCTTGAACCATTTGAGAGTGGCTTCCAATTTGCCTAAGGTGACTTCTTTAATCAATTCCTTGCCATCCTCCTGATCCATAAATCGTGGGAAAAGTTGGGCCACTTGTATGATTTTAGCGAGATTTACATTGGGGGAAGCCCTATAGATCTGTTTGAAGTGTGAGGATGCCATTAATGCCAGATGAGGGAAAGTGTTTACAGAGAGACCTTGCTAATTCGAGAGCTGCCAGATGGTATTAATAGCTTTCCGACCATTTGCATACTTATGATAGAATTTTATATTATCATCTCCTTCATGCAGCCAGATCACCCTACTTCTCAGCCTCCACGCTTCTTCACGGTCCTTAAGAATTTTTCCTCTGATGGAATATAAGGTAGTGAGTTTTTCCTTGTGTTCATTCAATCTGTAAACCCCTCCCGAGCTATTTTCAAAGTCAACAATTTCTCTTTCTGCATTCCTTAGGGATTGATCGTCCTGTACTCTCTTGTTATGTGCCCATAATTTGGAGAGCCTCTTCATCTCTATTAGGTTGTGAGAAAAACCCTCAGCTATGTTTCCTCCAACAGCTGGGGGATGCGAATTCTAGAAGTCCGTGATCATACGAACATAGGAGGGGTCCTTTAACCATGAGGAGCTGAACTTAAAAGGACCCTTGGGTTTCCTAGAAGCCCCACTGATTTCCCAGTATATTGGCAGATGATCAAAGATGCCTCCCGAACCCACCCACTATCTATGGATTAGACCCAGGTTAAGAATGCCTTCCTTGATAAGGAAACGGTCAAGTCTTTGAGCAAGATTGTCCTCCTGTTGGCTTATTGGGGCCTGACCCAGGTTCAGAAGTTATTTAGCCAATTAAATCCCAAAACTACCGACCCTTTCGGCAACAGTTCACGGTGCGTGGACTGAGCTCTCACTCGAGGTAGAATGGGAGGGTGCTCGAACCAGGTTTCCACACCCTAGGGATGTCTTGATGAAGGCTGGGAAGTTCGCGAACCGATCCTGTGAGCTTGCGCTGTTCTGCGCAACTGTCTGACCTTCATGTAGCTCTGTAGAGAGCGCGAAGAGGCGCGGTCTAGATCCCTTGTTCTTACTGTGTTATTATCATAGATCTTAACTTAATTTTGTGGGCCCAATATTCTTATCAATCATTCAACATTCATAACAAGTGTGTGCAATCATAAACTGTAGAGAGATGCATAAGACTATAACAGAAGCATAAACATATAAATTTATGAATAGATGCACAATATTCCAGGATTAACTTAGATTTTATTAAACTTTTGTTCCGTTGCAATCCCAAATCTGCCCTGCGCACTCAGCTGTAGGGGTCCACGCACACAGCTGCGGACTCTTCCAAGCCTCTTCGCACATAGCTGCAGAGCCTCTTCCTACTACTACGACCCAAGACTCAGACTTACAGACTAAGAGCGAAGATCACATTCAAAAACCCATATCACTTAAGATCAATCCTCAAAAACTACCTTCTACACTTAGAGCCTCTCTCTATTTATACATTCCCATGGTCCGTGGACCATGGGTAAGTTGACACATTCTATATTAAATTACAATATTTTTAGGGCGGACTACCCCCATACTCTCGCGGTACGCACTCGCATTTTTCGGGGTCTTTACATTACATTGACCCAAACTGGGCTTTAAGCCCCAAAAATCTGCTATGGGGGGATCTACTGCCCAACAGGCCCCCAACGCAATCATCATGACTCATCCCGAGTCAGTCGGCTGGTGCGCGATCTTCGCGCGAAGTCCATCCATCTGTGCCTGCGCGTGAAGGTCTGCAACTCACCATGCTGTTGTTGTCTGGATTTGCTCCCTGTCTACTTCAGAATCATCTACATCTGACTTGATCCTCTACTGTGATGCCGGCTTCCAGTACCTGTGTTTATAGTCCCGCACCTCGGTCCGGCTCCTCGGGTCGCGAAGACTATAGTTTGGTCAGTTAGTCAGACAGTCGGCCCACCCGTGTAGGGCTTCAAATGACTGCCATTTACTTTTCCTAGCAAGGGCTCTCCATTAAGTTTGACTAGCTAGACCGCTCCTCCGTATATGACCTCCTTTACCACATATGGTCGCAACTAATGCATTCTGAATTTTCCAGGAATTTTTTTGAACTTACTATCATACAGCAACACTAAATCGTTTACCTTGAATGTGCACAACATGATATGGTGATCGTGCCAAGATTTTTTGGTTGTTTATGTACCTGCTGATGGAATCCCGCCAGAAACTGTTCTTCCCAAGTTCTTCTAATTGCGCGAGCCTTTCTTTCGAGGCTTCACAGTCTGCCATGCATGTCATCACTGCTATCCGCAAACTGGGTACAATGTATTCCATTGGCATGACTGCTTCCGTGCCATAGACTAACTTGAAAGGTGTCTAACCCATCAATTTCTTACACGTGGTTCCGTATGCCTATAATACGGCAAGTATGCGCAAGTCCCAGTTGTTTCACTGCGTGTTACATACTTTGGTCAACTCAGTCTCCAGAATCTTATTGAATACTTCTATTGTCCCATTAGCTTGCGGATGGTACGGCGTACTTTGCTGATGATACAACTGGAACTCCTCGGTGAGTGCGCTGATAGTTTCATTGAGGAAGTGCGTTATGTGATCACTCATTAAAAATTTCGGGCATCCAAACCGTGTCAACACGTTGTCGAATAAAAATTTCACAGCTGTGGCGGTCGTGCAATCCTTAACTGGCTATGCTTCCGCCCATTTGGTCAGGTACTCCATCGCGGTGATGATGTAGTGCGCACCCGTCTTCCCCTGAGGTTTGATTGGTCCCACAAAGTCTATTGCCCATTTTTCAAATGGTTGTAGAGTCATCTATGGATTGAGTGGCATCTCGTCCCTTCGTGATGGTTTCCCAGTTATTTGACATACGTCACAAGCCCGACAATATGCTTTCGAATCTTGATGTAGGGTTGGCCACCATAGCCCAACGTGAAGAATCTTCTGTGTCGTCGCCTAGCCTGCATAGTGTCCTCCTGCAGCCCCCCCCATTTGCTTCTACGAGGATCTGTCCTCGTTCAAATTCAAGTACATATCTTTGTAATGTTTCATCGTTTCCCTTTTTGTAGAGGTGCCCCACGATGACAGAAAAGTTTGTCATGCGTACCACCAATTCCTTCTTCTGCTGGACTGAATATTCCGGCGGCACAGTGCCTGTGGTTAAGAAATGGATTATATCTTTGAAGTGGCCATCCATGACACGCACTGCATAGAGCTGTGCAACAGGTAGACCTTCCTCCAAATTTGTTGGCCCCTCGCCGTTCTCAATTCGTGATAGGCGATCTAGTCCTGCATTTAGGCGTCCCAGTTTTACGATGACCTCAAAGTCATACTCTTGAAACAGTAACAACCATCTACATATGTGCCCCCCCAACACATGCTTGTTCACCAGGTACTTCAACGCGGAATGATCGGTATACATCTTGAAGTGCCCACCAAGTAAATAGTGGTGGTATTTCTGGAGCGCGTATACCATTGCCAATCCTTCACGCTCAGTGGTAGAATAGTTCTTTTCGGTTTTGGACAGCCACTGACTTGCGAACGCGATCGGGTGATCCACGCCTTCCGCACCTTCCTGCGTAAGTACAGTGCCCAGCGTAATACACGATGCATCAACATGTACATGAAATTTGATGTCCCATTTTGGAAAGACCAAGATGGGAGTGGATGCCATTTTTTCCTTTAGAACCTCCAAACTTTTCTTACAATCATCATTCCAACAATGTAGCATCCTTTTTCAATAATTGTTCCATTGGTGTTGTTATTTGTGCATAGCTCTTAATAAATTTCCTATAGTAACCAGTGTGCCCCAACGTGGCACGTAGTTGTTTGACACTTCACGACGCTTCTAGATTGAGAATAACGACAATCTTCGCAGGGTCCACCATCAGGCCTTTTTTGCAGACCACATGGTCAAGCAGATTTTCAAAGGGGACGAGGAAGGTCCACTTCTTAAGATTCAATGCAATTTGGTGTCATTGACAAGTATCCAACATCAACCGTAAGCTCGCTACATGGTTTTTAACTAATCCAAATACAGTCCAATCATCCAGATAGACCTACAAAATCTTGTGGATGAATTCTTTGAACGCAGCCACCACTACGCGCTAAAATATCGTTGGCGCGTTCTTCAGTTCAAAGGGCATAATAGTGTATTGAAAGTAGCCCCATTCAGTTGCGAAGGTTGTCTTGCTCCTATCTTCCGGCGCGATCTTGATCTAATGGTACCCTGAGAAACCATCCATGAATAAGTAAGCTTTCTGTCCACCAACATTCTCCAATACTTCATCTGTAAACGGTGTCGAGAATGGATCATGAACATAGGTGTCGTTAATCTTCTTGAGGTCCACGCAGATTCGAATTTCGCCCTTCTGTTTTTTCTCCTGCACTACCATAGGACTCACCCAGTCGGATTCTTCCACTGGTTCAATAATTCTTGTTGCAAGCATTTTGTCCAACTCTTTGCAGAACTTTTCTTTATACTTCAGATTCAAATGGTAAGGTCGCTACTTAACTGGCTTCGCGTCTGGTTTCAGAGTAATCTTCATCATCCCTAAGTCGCCAATGATCCCCTTTAAATCCATGATTTTGGTTAGGAACAAATCTTGATATTCACGGAGTAACTCGGTGACCTCATCCACCATAGCATTGTCCCAATAGTCCCTAAGCGTCGCGTACTTCAGCTTTGCATCGGTACCAATGTTTACCTGTTTTGTTTTCAGCGACGCAGTGATCTCAGGGTCCTCAATTGATGGTCCTCGAACTTCAGGACGCCCTTCAATTTCTGAAACATTAATGTTTCGGGGGTCGTCATCATCCTCCTCTACTTGTATGTTATAACATTCTAGGGCATGGATTAACTGGGTTTCCCATGCTGGTTGAACTACTTCTTGTGGTTCCTGTGGTATTTTGAAGATTGCTGCTTTCACGGCTTGCAGTGCACCGTCAACAGTATCCGACTATGGGTCTTCAAATGTGAATGTTAACAAAAATCCCTCACGTAAGACATCCCATTCGCCCGTACCATGTCGGAGTTCTGTGTCGGTATACCAGTTCATGGGTATGACATCTAGGGTATGGTAGAATAAGTGTACCCATTCAGGCTGAGGTTCTTCTCCATAGGCCTTGGTCCATTTTGCAAGGTGCGTGCACGGGTCATCGTGTCCATCGTATTTATCTACTATTCATAGTTCCAGTTTCCCAAACCGTAGTTGCATCATACTCCTGCAGCCGCGCCAGTTTTCAAAATTTCCTGGATGTGTTCCCCACCAACGCGCAGGTGTCACATGCAGCGCCCACTTCAGCGCATCGAACCGTTGGTGCTCCAGTATGACGCTCTCAAACTTCCTCAAGAATTCATCCACCACTGTCAATCCATCATATGTCGGTAGATCTCAGGCCTGGGCTATTACGCAACGCAGTGATTTAGTCATCATGTTGCAATTCAGCGTTGTCACTTCGTTCAATCGATTGTGCCAACGTTCGTCTTCTTCGTCTGAATCTGAAGTGCAAGAACCCACGCGCTCCCACAAGATCCTTCCATCTGTAGTCAGATTCACCCACTCCTGATCTCACGTAGTTATCTTGTAAATACAATCCAGCTCATCGTCACACACAGGTTTAGTGCAGTGCTCTCCTTCGGCTGGGTCTAGCGGAATTACTATGCGTAGAGACTTTTTCTCGAATATCATCTTCCACTTCTTTAGGTTGATGACCCCATTCATATCAGTGGCCCAGTCTATTCCTAGCAACGCGAGATACGGATTGTTGTCATCAACAATCTCTATCACCTCAAAGTTCGTCTGAATGCTCACGCCTTCGATGTCCACTGTTACCCCATGCAACCTTGCCATGGGAAAGATATTTTGTTGGTTCGCCATCCGTAATTGAATAGGATACCACTGTAACGCGGGCCTGCCCATGCGTTCCAATGTCTCCTTTGGTAACACATTCGCGTCCGAACCCAAGTCTAGGATTACCTGATCCATTTCATACTCGGCGATCTGTGTCGTCAATCTCATTTCCCTCCGGGTGCACAATGCATGCTTTCCTAGTTTCCAGACTATGTGCGGTTCACCCGACCTTGTACACCTAGTTATCAACTCCTATAGTCTTTTAACCACCTTATTATCACGCAACAATTTCATACATGTCTCTAAAAAGGTAGTTAGCATAGAAAGATCCATTCCCGACTCTGGTTGATTCTTACTACCTGAAGTAGAGGCCTCCGTGAAGCTCTTCTTAGCTTCCATAAACATCTTCTTTGCGGATTCCAAGTCAACCTCAGGTTCCTTTGTAGGAGCCTTGTGAACCCATGTATCTTCCTCGAGCTGCTTCCCATTATCTTCCCCTGTGGTTGCGTCGCTTCTAAGCACCATGTTCACGTTGGGGTCTTCTTCGCGCAGTTCAGACCTCATCCTTTGGATATTTCGAGTCAGAGTAGGCTGCAGTACCCCTTTCTCGCGCATCTTTGAAATCAATGTAGGACAATCTACTGCTTTATGATCGAATTGAGCACAGTATGAACAAGATAGTCTCATCGGATTAGTACATTCGCGAGCGTAGTGCCCTGGTCCACTGAAATTATAACAGATTAACTATCTGCGGCCTCTTCCTGGCCCCATTCCTCCTCGTCCTTGACCTCGCCCTTGAAATCCAGCGTGTGCCATCCCCACGGCTGGATCAAGGCCTTGTGTTTCTATCTGCATTCTATATGCTGGGGTCCGCTCCATCATTAACTTGTAGCTGCAACAAGTATGCTCATCGTGGCTCACCGATCTACAAAAATTGCAAAAGAGCTGCCAGGGAGTCTGTGTATACTTCTGCAGCAAATGACAGTTGTCCATCGTGTGCTTTCCTCCCACTTGATAGATCGCGCACTAGATCGTGAGTGTCGCACTTGGCCCTGCCTGTGCCTCTAGTCTCAACGGCATTAGTCCCCCTCCTGCCAAGTAGTTTGCGAATACTGGACAGTGGTCTTTGTCATGGCCCTAGCCTTTGCATTTTATGCACCACACTTGTTCGTGCGCCTCTGGTCATGGCGCCCTATCCTGCTTCAAACTATGCATCTCTAAGCATAGGTTTTGCAGTTGCGCGTGGATCTGTTGGACTCCCAATCCTGGATCCTGTATCAGTGTTTCATGCAACCTCATCGCCATTTCCAGCGCTTAAGACTGGGTTGAAAGCTTCTGTTGTGACAATGCCATCCTCAGGTGTGGTGTCAAAGACGCCACAAACCATGGGCAGTGTTGTGCATCCGTTAGTGTCATATTAGCCTCGCGGGTCATACTCTTCAGCCTCTGATCTAGATCCTAGGGGGTCTCACCTGGAAGCATCGCGATCTCTTTAAACTCGATGATTGATTGTGTCTCTGATTTCATCCGGCTAAATTCTCTATTCAGTGCATTCTGGATCTTCGTTATTCTTGCATTTGGGTGATCATTCGAGTGCTTGTTATACCTTGTCAGTGCGCAATCCTGCAGTGCACTAACCAATGTGGCCTTCTTAATGTTGTCATTCGTAACCCTGTGTGCTTCCCACACTGCTCTTACCACGAACTAGAACTAATCCGGATCCTCATTCCCTACTCCTCTGAATACGGGTAGCTTGATCGTGCTCGCCATGCTGAACTGCAGGTTTGGTGGAGGTGGGGTGGGTGAAGATGGAGGTGAAATAGGTGAAACGGGTGAAGGCGTAAGTGGAGGTGATAACTGCGGAATGCGATGCCTTATCAAACTAACTGCACTTCTCAGGGAAACCGGAGCACTCTCTTCCTCGCTCGCTCGAGGAGGTGAAATTAAAGGATTGTTTCCTAACCCTTCGATCCCTTTGTAGATCTTTCCGCTCTGCGTCGTTCCAATCATTAATGTATTTGCATAACCCTCTTTTCACATAAAAGCATCTTAATCCAGGTATTTAGGGATTTGATGTACCTACCTCACGGTCCCTTGAGAAAACGTCATTTTTCTTCGCTATAGCTCACGGTTGTGTATATCGCGAACTCAGTGATAAACCCCCTATTATCCAGTTGAGCCAATGGTCCACAACCTACGCGATCTTATCTTTTGATGCCTCTAGTCTGCGCACTAATTCCAGAGTCCACACTATCAATTGATTGAACTTGTACCTTCCCTGGTTGTCGGCTAACCTTAAGATCCCATCATACAGCTCTGAAGAGAAGATGTGAAGAAGATCTCATGGATTTTCGTCTATATGTAGCGATCCAGCCACCTCTTCTCGGATATCTGCGGAGTTTTGTTTTCCCGTGTCACGAACTCGTGAAGCTTCTGATCCAACCAATCTTCAGTTTCCTTCTTTGTAGGGTTACAGTGTTCCGACATCAGACATCCCTTAGGAAAATCCCAGTCCCGGCAACGGAACCATTTGTTGACTTATTAGGGCCTGACCCAGGTTCAGAAGTTATTAAACCAAACAAATCCCAAAACTACTAGCCCTTTCGGCAACAGTCCATGGTGCATGCACTGAGGTCTCACCCGAGGTAGTATGGGAGGGTGCTGGAACCAGGTTTCCGCACCCTAGGGATGTCTTGATGAAGGTTGGGAAGTTCGCGAACCAATCATGCACGCAGCTGTCTAACCTTCGTGTAGCTCTGTAGGGAGCCCGAAGAGGCGCGGTCTAGATCCCTTGTTATTATTGCGTGATTATTATAGATCTTAGCTTAATTTTGTGGGCCCAATATTCTTATCAATCATTCAACATTAATCAAGTGCGCGCATTCTTAAACTGTAGAGACATGCATAAGACTATAACAGAAGCATAAGCATACAGATCTACGAATATATGCACAATATTCCAGGATCAACTTAGCTTTTATTAAACCTCTTTTCTGTTACAATCGCAACTCTGTCCCACGCACTCAGCTGTAGGCGTCCATGCACACAACTGTGGACTCTTCCAGGCCTCTGCGCACACAGCTACAGAGCCTCTTCCCACTGCTACAACCCAAGACTCGGACTTACAGACTTAGAGTTAAGATCGCATTCAAAAACCCATATCACTTAAGATCAATCTTCAAAAACCGCCTTCTACACTTAGAGCCTCGTTCAATTTATACATTCCCATGGTTCGCGGACCATGGGTAGGCCGACACATTCTATATTAAATTACAATATTTTTAGGGCGGACTACCCTAGACTCTCGCCCTTCGCGCTCGCATTTTGTGGGGTCTTTACATTACATTGACCCAAACTGGGCTTTAAGCCCCAAAAATCCGCTATGGGGGGATCCGTTGCCCAACACCTCCCCAACTCTGTTGTTCCTCCAGGTGGGTTGCAATTTAGCTAAGGGGATATCAATAGGTTATGGGAATCCAATAAATTCTCAAAGTAGGTAGAGAGGGGGTCCAGTTGAGCTTGGTGTCCCGAGGATTCAGAGTGACCAATGGAGAAATTTAAATCCCCTCCCAAGATAAGGTAATCCTTTTGCAATAAATCAGAGCTTAGGAAGTGGTCCCAAAAGGCAGGCCTGTGTTGGCACAACCCATATACATTGATGGTTCGCACCTCTATACCTAGATCAGCTGAAAACAGGTCTGCCCCAATATACCCTGGGCCTCCCCAATAGTTACTAAGATTGATGGAGTGCTTATTGTAGCCGAGGGCAATGCCCCCCGAATGACCATTAACATCAAGGCCAATAAAGGTCCAGCCAGGGAACATTGATTCAAGGAGATGAGTAATGGTTTTAGCTGATCCTAAGGTTTCTTGTAGGAATATAACATCGACTGGAGCAACATAGATCTGTCTTCGAAGGGCTAATTTTTTATCGGGCCTAGCTAACCCTCTGCAATTGAAAGAAACAATCTTCATGGGTGGGGGGGGGATCGAATAAGGGGTTCGATGCTCTAAGGGCCCTGTGGATGGTTGATTGCTTGCCAGAGGCTATCTCATCTATGGCCTGGACTTGTGCTTTTGAGAGGGAGGTGGGTTGACCCCTTGGAAGCTCAGGAGGGATGGGGGTCAAAACAAGGTCTAATCCAAAGTGATCAGAGACCTTTAATTTATGCTTATCCTTATATCAAGTCTGGTAACGCGAGGAGGAAGTCTTTGCCTCAGGAATCAGGGTATTAAAGGGGGGGGGGAGATCTGGGAGAGATGGGAGAATGATAGAGAAAGTGGAAGCGGGGGAGCGAAGGGGACAGGCCATAGAGGTGTGGGATAGTGAAAAATATACAAGTCCATTATCTTTAATAGTAGAAGAAAGTGCTTTAGAAACATCACCAGCAATTAAATGAGTAGGGCTAGGGGAAGAGGAAATCATACCTGAAGATAACGCAGCCCCGGTAGCCACCCTTACCCTGGTGAGAGGAGGAGAGGGAGGTCGAAGAAGAGGCCTGTCGTGTTTCTTCGGGGTCTCCTGAGAGGGAGCCTTATCTGAATGTGTCGGATCTGCTTGAGTCCCAACTTCTCCCTGGGGGGCTGCTCTCCCTGATCTTGTACAGTCTTTGAAGGAATTGCCCTTCCTGCATCCCCTGTTGTTTTCTTGCTGTTAAGAGGGAAGTCCCTATAGAGATGCCCAATCTTGTGGCATCTTTTTCATCTAAAGGGAACCCCTTCATAGTCCAGATTCTATCTCTGAGAGAAATTCTGCCATTGGATTGTGATATACTCCTTTAATCCATCGTTGGTATCTAGGTGTACTAGTATTCTTACATATGCCATCCTGCTTGTCGTGATATAGGATTTATCGTGCTCCAGGTAAGTACCCAGGGTGTTCCCTATGCGTCCGAAGGTATCTTCGGACCAAAATTGAAGTGGTAGTTCAGGTAGACGGACCCAAAGAGGGCCTGCTCCAAGTCGTTCCCATTCTGGATCGAAGAGGGGAGTCCACCTGTGGAGGAGCACAGGTGCCTGTTCCAGATGCCAAATTGTTGAGAGTACCCAATTGGTATGCATTGCCCTGGCGAAATGAAGCGCGAACCACCCCCTGACAAAGCTTTTGACAAATGGTGGTTTAGCTAGATGATGACCCCAGACCTTCGCCACCCACTACTTCAGCCTTGAAGCACTGTAGAACCAGCCCCTAACTCTTCCCACCAATATTCGTTCGACAGTGTCCATGGCTTCGCTCCACTGAAAGTCCTTGCCTAAACGCAGGAAGACCTCGATAGCCTTTGTTTTCAAAACTGTCTATTTTTTTTGTTTTTTGAGAGCTTTCATCAGGTTGGGTAAGTTGGGAGTCGCTTAGGGGAGGGTTTGTCATGGGTAGAGGGATGTCCAAAAGGGGCTCAGATGAGAAAATGCTAGAGATGGGGGCCATCTAAGTAAAATTCACAGATGAGGGGGCCGTGAAGGGCAGCGCAGAAGGATGCCCTGGTGCGATGGCAGCAGGCTCGCTGGATTGAGCAGCCGAGGGGACACGGGAGCCAGCAGCAAGGGGAAAAGAAGTGAGACCCGCTGAGGAGGTTCCAAAGCTAGATTCCAAGGTTTGGTCCACAAAATTTAGGGTGGAAGGCGACAGTGGCTGAGCAATGAGGTCCGGCAAGGAGGGGGAGATCTCCGGGAGGGTAGCCACCGAACATGAAGGCCTTGAGATCGAAGGCAGCGAAGCAATGGTGTCAGAGAACTCACAGCTGTAGGTGAGGACATTTGCCGGATTTACCTGGGGAGAAGTCCAAATGGAGGTACCCGCTAATGGGTCCTCTGAGTAGTCGACAAACTCCTCCATAACCGTTGCGAGTTTCCCGTGCCAACTGCCTCTAGGAGCTAGGGATGCCTATCATTATTGTGATCGTGAGCAAGCGAGGTAGATTCGAGGAGGAAGAGGGTAAAACCCTAGGCAGTAAAAGTGAAAGGTTAACCATGACGGCTCAACGGCAATGCGAAAAGAGAAAAGTGGTTGTCGTACGAGTGAGCTGGGAGGTGAAAGGGCAAGAGACATGTGATGCTGCAGGCTTCAGTGTCCAGTTGAAACCCTAACCCAAGCCTTAACTCCATTCCATCTCCTCCGACTCCATCCTCCATTTCTCCCACTCAGTTATATACTCTTAATTGTATGCACTCATATTAAATTGCTTATTAATATTAATTAGATTTATTTAAAGTGCTTTGGAAAATATTGGTTAATAATTTCACCTATGTTTAATTTCTAAAAATGATAGAATAATTTTTGTTTTAATAATTTAAAAAAAATATCATCTATATAATTAATATTTTTTTCCACTTACTTCATACTACATTGAAAGTAAATTTTATACTTACTATTACTAAAAACAACAAAGAATACAAAATGCATTTAAATTCAAATCTATAAAATATTATAACCAGATTGTTTGTAGTTTTTATATGTTATTATATTATTTCTAGATTAACTATTTAACAATATATTACAAACCATTCATTAAATTTTTTTTACAATAATTTAAATGTGTCATTAACATATTTAAATAAAAAAAATCTTCCTAAATTACACTATAATAACAACGATTTGAACTATAAAATGGTATTGGGTCGTTTTTAACTTGGTTTTTTTCTTGGTCGTCTCACAGAATACCACCTCCTCATTAACAAAACTAAAGGCAGTGTAGTGTTCAGAGAATGCGGATTTTTGAAGTATAAAATTTTTGCATCTTAAATCAAATCTTATATACAATACAACACGTTAAAGTTATTAAAAATTTAGTTACAAATATGACCTATTCACTGATTTAAATCCTATATACAATACATCACATTTCTTTTTTCAGTAAACAATACATCACATTTCACTTTCACGTTACCCGTTACATCACAGTTTTAGGGTTGAACTTATGTCATGGACGTCATTTTACGGTGAAATATTTTGAACGCGTTTCGTGGCACATGATCATCTCTTTATCTGATAAAGTTAGCTTCATCCCACTGGTTAAGGATTTAAAATTGTAAACATTCAAAGTATATCAAGCATGTTTAGTTGAAGAAACTTTTAAATGTTTAATTGTAAGTAGAAATTTGGCTGGTAAATAGATTCCTTTTAAGATCCTTCTCTGCATTTAATGTCCTTATAACCAGCTTTCCAGGTAATCTTATAACCAGCGTTCCAAGAAATGTAGTAATGCTCCATATTAATAATGGTTAATTGTTAATAATTTCACCTATATTTAATTTCTAAAAGTAATATGATGAATTTTATTCTAATAGTTTTGAAAAATATTATCACTAATAATTAATATTTTCTTTCATCTTATTTCATTGTATTGAAAGTAAATTTTATACTTACAATTATTTAGAAACAAATA
>APFE031104689.1:228282-290143 GCA_000404065.3 Pinus taeda
AAAAATAGCTTAACTATTTTAACAATATATTAGAAACCACTCATTACATAATTCTATTTAATTAAACCATTTATAAAAAAATTATAGTAATTTAAATGTAATCATTAACATACTAACATATTTAAATAAAGTCTTTTTCTTTCTGAATTGCATAATTGCATGGTATATTTAATTAAACTATTTATAAAAAATTGCAGTAATTTAAATGTAATCATTAGCATTCAAACATATTTAAGCACCATTTAATTACGGATAGAGACATCAATGGATAGAGGCATCAAAATTTTTCAAGTGCAAACATATTTTAGAGTGCAAAAAAAGTGTAATTTTTCATCGTTTAAATTGTAAAATGATTAAACTATAATCACTGAAAACACTTCAAATGTTTCAACTATTAAAAAAAAATAAAAAAAAATCAACAACTTATTTAAATCAAGTGCTCAAACATTTTTAAAAAGAATAAGGTTTAAACATCTACTCACATCTTTTTTTTTACTTCTAATTACTTTACATGAAAATATATGAGGTCATATGGACAACTAATTAAACATGCATAGCATTTTCTTTTTCTTTTTTATTTTAATATAAGCGACATTTTTTTCCATTAAGAGAATATTTTATTTTTATTTTTATTTTAAGAGAGACATGTGCCAACTCCAAATCGAGCAAAGCAGCTCAATCAGCCTCTAGGCTCAATAAAGCTGTTTTTGCTTTGCTAAGGGTTGGTCTTCTTTGAACCTAAGAAATAGGTTAACGACCCAAGATCCAAAAGCATTTCTCAGGAGTGGAAGACTCCCAAGTAATACCAAATACAATTGTTTCCCTTAAATAATAGCAATGAGTCAACCAACATAAACCAGTAATAACTATACTCGCTACTAATTTGACTATTAAATTATGATAATTTTTCCTACTATAATAAAATATCCATATGATAAATTATCATTTTATATATAATAATCACTTTATATCCTATAATAATATGTAATTCATTTATTTAGCTATACTCCACAGCTTCTCTTCCTTCCGCTGAGATAGAACCGTACCCTCAAATCATGTATCCTTTACCGTCGAAGGCAGCTTCCTACCGTGCTTGTCTTCCTACTGCTGTGATAGAACCGTACCTTCAAATCATGTTTCCTTTACCGTCGAAGTCAGTTGTATACTATGCCGCATGCAATAATGATGTTGGAAGTTTTTTCAACGACGTTGTCTGTTGACGGCAAATTTGCCTTTTTCAAATTTTATCAAAACTTACCAAAAATTTTATTGTTGTCTAGACTAATTGCATTTTTCAACCAGGCTCACATTATTTTATCTTTTTTGTTTTTAATAAAAGTTAGTGGATGCTCGAGAATCAGATTTCCACTCTCACCTTGGCAGCACGAGAGTCTCAATTTGCTAAAACCATAAGATCTTAGTATATCGCAGGTAGTTGGATGTACTCTTGGTGTTATAGTGGCAGCTACGAGGATTGAGGATTGATCCTGGGTCTCCCATAAATTAGGACTGGCACCCATAGATTAGGACTCACAGTTACCGATTCACCATGTGGTTAAAAAAAATAAAGGTTAACCAATAGTGGAAATTTGTTATTCTTAAATATTTTTGTTGGTTTTTGAAACTTATGATAAATGTGAGTTATATTAATTTATAATTTATAATTTTTAAAGATATATTTAAAAAATATAAATTTATTTATATATTTAAAAATAATTTTAAAATTTAAAATTCACCATTCACAATTATTTTCAAAATTATATAACAAATTCAGAGACAAGTAAATAATAAGTTAAGGCTTCTATTTCAACTTAAATATGGATGAGGATATGTTTATTTATTTTATTTTTTTTATTTATAATCTAGGATGGTTCTCAAGGGAATATGCTCCACATATGCTTTGTCTGAATACTTATCAACCATTGTAGTGTGCTAGAGTTTGTTAGGTTGCATTGACTTTTAATAAAATTTAAAAAATTGATGTTGGAATGCCCACCAATTTCTTAGGGATTTTCAAAGCATAGCTATTTTAGAAAAAATGGCTTATATCTTTGTTGTAAAGGATAGAAGCTCTTCAACACTTAGACGTGGGATTCTTAAGGGTTAAGTAAAATCAAAGTTAATAATAATATTTTTGTTGCCATATTTTTTTGTGTTATATATTTATCAATGGTAAATACAAATAAAGCTTGAGACTATATCAATTTAATGTAGTTATATTAGTTATATTAGTTATATTTTTTATTTATATTAGATTTAAAGCTAATACCAATTTTGAAAGATTATGATATTTAGTTTCAAAACATTGGTGTCATAGATTTGAGGTTGTTCTTCATTGAGAGGGTCTAGAACGATGTGATCTATAACAAGGTGTTAGGATTGTTTTTTATTTGGTTTTGGTTTTTTTGTTTCTTTATTTTTTTCTTCAGTCTTCACCTTTATTTTGATAATCATAATTAAAATTAAAAGCAGGTTGTGCTCACAAAATACCACCTCCTCATTAACAAACTAAAAGCAGGCTAGTGTTCACAGAATGAAAAAATTTCATGTAATTATTTCGACTATCAAAAGAAGAAATTTCAAGTAATCATCTCTATGATCAAAAGAATTCAGACGAGTTCAAATCCAAGTTAGAAATTTTTGCATATCTTAAATCAAATCCCTTGAGTGGGCCTAATGATTAAGAACATGTCTTTCCTTTTAAGAGGTCACAGGTTCAAAACTAGAGAAGTAGATCTTTTGACAATGTAAGTATAGGTGAGATTTTGAATTTTTGTTATTTAATATGGATATTTTACTATTTAAATGAATTTAATATCATATACTATCCCAAACATTAATAAATCAATAACATAATAAATCTAACACCAGATATATACTACCCATACATTAATAAATTAATTACATAATAAATATTAATTACCATAAATTACACACCTCTAACTTATAAAAACATTAAATTATAAATAATTAAAATATTTTGTTAATAAATATAAAAATTCACTTGATCCTCAACTATAAAACATTAAATATAAGAATAAAATATTATATAAATATAAAGATAAGTTAATAATTAAATATTTTATTAATAAATATAACAATTCACTTACCTTGATCCTCAAACTTATAAAAAACATTAAAAAATAAGTAATTAAATATTTTATTAATAAATATAAAAATTCATTAACTTGATCCTCAAACTTATAAAAACATTAAATTATAAGTAATTAAAATATTTTATCGATAAATATAAGAATTCACTTAACTTGATCCTCAAACTTATAAAAAACATTAAATTATAAGTAATTAAAATATTTTATTGATAAATATAAGAATTCACTGTAACTTGATCTTTATTGTAACTTAATCTTTATTAAAATTTGCATGGCTAAAATTTCACGGCACTGAATTTATTGTCACTTCGTAATTACATGGACCAGGCCTGAATTTCACATTCACAATTAAGTGTCCCATCAAAATTTGAGGGTGAAACTTTTGGCATGTAAATCACACAGCAACTGCGCCTAAATTTCACTTTAACATTACCCGTCATATCACAGTTTTAGGGTTGAACATTTGTCATGCACGTCAATTTACGGTCAAATATTTTGAACGCCTGTCATCGCATAAAGGTAGCTTCATCCCACTGGGTAAGGATTTAAAATTGTAAACATTCAAAGTATATTAAGCATATTTAGTTGAAGAAACTTTTAAATGTTGAAGTATAAGTTGAAATTTGAATTGTAAATAGAATCCTTTTAAGATCCTTCTCAGCATTTAATATCCTTATAACAAGCTTGCTTTTTCGAAGTAATGTACTAATGTTTCATATAAAAAATATTGGTTTCTTTTTAAGGTAGGCTGTCATTATCTATTTCATATTAATGTTTTTTTTTTTTTAAATAACGAAGGTGAAGGTTTATTATTTTTCTATGGCAATCTTCCCCAATAACATCTCATATTAAAGGATATTGTCAATTCTTTTTTAAATTTAATTATTAAATATAATATCTCATATTAAAAGATTTTTAATTTTTTTAATTTAATTAATAAGTATGTTTTAATTATAAAAGTAAATCTCAAACAAACTTTAAACTTTCTAACTTTTTTTTAGATTTGTATTTTCTCTTCTTAATTTGTTTATAATTTCTTGGGCTCTTTCTTTTTTCTCTTTATCTTTCTATATACATTATAGTCAAAGCATTATCCAATGCCTTGTATTTTTCATTGCATTTCTTTGCTAAGGATAATACTAATAACCTTATCAAACAATAAAGTGCTTGAACTAGAGATATAATTATTAACAAACTTTCCCAACAACCTCATCAAACATTAAAGTGTTTAGTGTTTGAACTAGAGTTAGAATTACTAACAACCTTTCCATAGTCATTCTAGCTTCTTGGTAATGAGTAGAAAATAAAAAAAGCCTTAAGCTCATCATGAAGTTTACTCTTACAAAAATTAATTAATTGGAGATTATGTTAAATTCATTTAAATGATCGGCAATAAACTCACATTCTCACATATTCATATTAAATAAATGTTTCAAAACAATTACCTTGTTGGATGTTAATAGTTTTTCATACAGTTTAACCAATGCCTTCATCAAACCCATTATTGTCATTTTGATTGAAACTCTGAAAGTCATTACTGTTGCCATGCATAGCCATATTTCTCCAAGTGCCTTTCAATTAAAATCTTCTATTCTTCGTCTTTCACACTTTGTAGGCTTCTTTGCTAATTTGGGTGATGCTAGAAAAATACTTTTCTAATATAGATAATCCTCCATTTCCCATCAATTCCACTTGAGCTAGACTCTCCTTATTTTTATAAGCCAAATAATCTTTTAGCACTAATATCAGTGGTTAAAAATAAAACCACAAAGCAATAAAATCAAAATATCAAAATAAACATTAAATAATTTGAGCTATAACCTCTTAAAAACAAATAAAACTTATTTTTATTCCATCTAACAACAAAAATGATACAAACTATAAACAGATAAAACTTTTGTTTATTCTATCTAGCCACAAAAAGTGATTCAAACTATAATACATCCGATACAACATTCTCGTACCTTTCTCAAAATTCTCTCAATTACTCTAAACTCTCAATAATACACAATCCAAACACAATATCTCTCATAAAAAAGATAGCCTTCTAATAAAAAAATCCCCTAACATAACTTCTACCGTTTTCTTTTTTTTTTTCCACAAAATTTCTCTCGGGTCATAATCCTCTCGACCAGGTGATCGGGTACCTGCAGCTAAAAACAAAAGTCAAAGAAAAATAGACTACATAACGAACAATAAATGTGGAATTCATCAAATTTATTGAAGCTTCATATTCTTTTGTTCAAAATAAGGTCGCGTGGTTGTCATGGCCACATGTTCTGTGCGGTACCTTTTTGTTTCGTAGCACCCACCTTGCTTAGCGATGGCTCACCAAACTCTTGTCCTTGAGGGCGGCCGCTTTTCTCCCCTATCCAGCTATCAGCTTTTGGTTGGATTCAGGGCTTATAACGAGCGGGCCTCCAATCATGTCGTGTTTTCCCCACTGGATACTCTAAATTGTTTCCTTCTATGGAGGGTCACCATCCTATCATACTTTTTCGTACAGTTTTTATACTCATAATTTGAGTACCACCCTCAACTCTTCTCAGGATATTCGAACCGGAGGTGAATTGGAGATATTATGTGGCAATCCAAGAATGTGAGATGTAATGGGATATTATTTGGCAATCCATCTCATATTAGTAATAAGATACATAGGTTGATGTTGTGAAAGCTAATTAGTAATCTCAAGAATGGAAATGGATTACTAAATTAATCTATTTATTTATTGTTAGGTTGGTTTAATGGTAATGAGTTGGTATTGATTTTAATATATTTATATTAAAAAAAATTGTAGCAGGGTTTTGATTTATAAGAATTTTGTTGTTTGTTTTGAGATTTTTTTAAATTAATGTAGATTTATTTTAATTCTAGTTCTATCAAATGCGGAGAGGGACCAAATATCTCTAGATGCAAATTTCTTTTTTGTGAGTGTAAAATTTGAAGAAAAATTTGCACCTCTAGAGATTTGATTCCTCTCCAATCTTGGTAGATTTGGAATTAAGATGGATCTATGATGGTTTTGAGTAACACACTAATAAAATATTTTAACTATAATTTGTTATATATAAAGTTTACATAGTTGATATTTAAATATTTTATTTATCATTCATATTCTCCACATTGAAATGTTAATACATTCCCCTCATATTTAGAAATAGAGAACATATATCCATAAGAGAGCTCTCTCTCTCTCCACACACATTGTATTATTTTGTTATTAATTTTTTTTCTATATGATGTTATATATCATATCCATTAAACATTGAAAAAATTACAAATCTCCATCATATCTTAAAATAGAAAGCACTTATTAATGGAATTATAATTCTCTCACTATTTCTCTCTCTATATATGTTTCATATGAAAATATTTTACTCAATATGCATATTGAAATATTTGGTTTGTAATCCACATTAAAATTTTCTTTTTTATTAATATTGTCTCTATTTTATAAAGAATGAAATAACTTACACATCTCCCTAGCATTAGAAAGTGAAAATATAAGAAAATGTTTAATTTAAATTACCTTATTGTTCTTATAAAATTGTTATAAAACTATGTTATTCAATAGGCACATTGAAATATTTCAATTATGGATGACACATTTTTTTTTAAATATTACATGTAAAGCTAATATAGAATGAATTACACATTATGTAATATCAATAATATTGATGATGATGATGATGATGATGATGATGGTTAACGTCCACTGAGACCAAGTTGGTCTATCGGACATAATTCGACTGCCCCAAGGGTTTATAACAGTGCTAAATCCATTTATACATTCAAAATTGTATTTTAAACAACAAAAAATCTTGAAATTGTATTGCAGGATTTTGGTGAATTGTGGTAACGGTGCTAAATCCATTTATACATTCAAAAATGTATTTTAAACAACAAAAAATCTTGAAACTGTGAAAAGAGATATTTCGTCTATAAGTTAGACTACCCGGCTTATTGTAATTTATAGATGAAATGGCCTTTTTCACAAGTGTTTTTGTCGTTAATTTTAATCAAAAATTGGGCAAAGCTTTTTAAAAATTTGAGTTTAAATTGTTTAATCTGCATAAATCTAGTGCCCCAAGGGTTTTCAAGGGTGCTAAATAGAATTATACATTCAAAAATGTATTTTAAACAAAAAAAAATCTTGAAATTGTATTGCCAAATTTTGGTGAATTCCCTTGAAAAAGAATATTTTTTCTATAAGTTAGACTAAGCATTAATTGCAGTAGTCTAATTTATAGACGAAATGAGGTTTGACTATTTTTTCTATACATTAGGCTAAGCCGTTTTAATTTCCATAGTCTAATTTGTAGACGAAATGAATTGTTGTCGTTTTTTTTTTATAAGTTAGACTACGCATTTATAATTGTTGTACTCTAATTTATAGAGGAAATGAACTTTTTCACCACTATTTTTCTGGTTAATTAGCTCGTTTCACAACTATTTTTCTGGTTAATTTTAATCAAAATCCAACAGAGTTTGAGTTTAAATTGTTTACTTTGCGTAATTTGAGTGCCCCAAGGGTTTTCAAAGGTGATTAATCAATTTATACATTCAAAAATGTATTTTAAGCAACAAAAAATCTTGAAATTATATTGCTAGATTTAAATGAATTCTAGTTAAAAAACTATTTAATCTAATACAATATTTAATCTAATACAAGTTAGTTACAATGCATTAATTACAATTGAATTTTTTCTTCTTATCTTTAGAATTATATATCTATTATATATATTAATTCACAATGAAAAAAATATTTAATAATTACATATTTCAATATAAGAATTATTATATATTTAATTCACAATGAAATAATATTTAATAATTACAAATTTCAATATAAGAGCGATTTTCTGGACAATTTAACGTTATTTACGGTGAAATGGTTTAAACGCACTTCATCGAACATGATGATCTCTTTATTGCATAAAGCAGCTTCATCCCGTGCTTTAGGATTTAAAATTGTAAACGTTCAAAAGTTTGTTAACCATATTTAATTGAAGAAACTTTTAATTTTTTAATTGTAAGAAGAAATTTGGATTGTAAATAGAATCCCTTTAACATCCGTCTCTGCATTTAATCTCCTCCTTATAACACGCTTTCCGTGTATAACATTGACTTCGCTGTCATTATCTGTTAAGGCGAAGGTTTATTATCTCCATATGGGAAGATTCCCCAATAATATCTCGTATTAAAGGATATTGCCAACTCCCTTTTAAATTTAATATTAAATGTGTTTTCACACTAAAATTACATCTAACGTTATTTGAAGTTCTAAACTCGAGGACAAACAACTTCATGTATAAAAAAAAATATTTATATTAAAAATAATTAATAATATACTTTTAATTAAAAACTTTCCCATCTTTTTTTAGATTTGGAAATTTTTTTTTTCAAATTTTTTTTATAATTTTAATTTTTTATATTATTTTTATTTTTTCTATATTTTACTGTCAAAATATTACCTAGCCTCACTTGTACTTAAAGATAATATCAACAACCTTCTCAAGCATTAAAGTGTTTGAACTAGAAATAGAATTATTACTAGTAACTTTTCTCAATCCATTCTAACTTCTTACTTCCAAAGAGCCTTGACTTCATCATCAAAGTTTACTTCTACAAAAATTAATTGATTGCATATTGTAATAAATTAATTTAACTCACCTCACATATTTATATTAAATAAATGTTTCATAACAAATACTTGGTTGAATGCCCAGATTTTTCAAACATTTGTCATTTTTCTTTAAATGTTGAAATTCATTAATGGTACCATCCATTCATTCATATAGAATCTTCCATTCTTCATCTTTCATACTTGTCGACTTATTTGTTAATTCATGCAACCTTAGAAAATTATTTTTCTAATATAGATAATCTCAAATCCCCTATTTGTATATTTCATTACTAGTAATTTTGGCAATTAAACATCTTGACACTAAAGCTCTCTTTTTTCATCACTTCCACTACAACGAAAAACTCTCTTCTCCCATGTGTTTTATAGGCCAAATAAACATTCAATTGTAATACTAGTTGTTAGGAATAAGATCACAAAGCAATAAAATCAAAATGAATGTTGAAATAAAATATAGAATGAAACAACACAAAAGGAGACACCAATACATGTGGCACATATGCTCAATTCAATGAACCTTTGACATATCACGTGCATTCATGTCATACTAAACAATACCATAATTTGACTACATATTGGAAAATACCTCTAAAAATCACATTATTTATCCCACTCCTAATATTAACCCAATACACCTTCCCAATTTTAAAAATCCCCTACTTTCACTATATAGTATCCATCTTTTCATTAACATTTTTAATACCCCTTTAAATATGAACCCAATACACCTTCCCAATTTAAAAAAACCCCTACTTTCACTAGATATTGCAAGTATCCATTTTTTCATTAACATTTTTAATACCCCTTTATATATGAACACAATACACCTTCTCAATTTAAAAAAGCCGCTACTTTCACTAGATATTGTAGGTATCCATCTTTTCATTAACATTTTTAATACCTCTTTATATTTTTTCATCAACTTTGAGCTCAACCCTTTACCCCCTATTACATGCTCAATATATTATCTCATTTTTTCCTCAACATATATTGCTCAATATGAATCTACATGGCATAGTATTGCTCTCCCATTGTTTCCTCAATATATATCCCCCCATATGAATGCACGCCCCAATCTCCTATGTTGGCATTATGATATAGGTGTTGTCCTTGATGGAAACTCACATAGATGATAGTTCACAGTGCAACAGGTTAACTTAGTTCGCAGTTGGTTCTAGTTATTGTTGCAAAGTTCTGGGTTTTGCTCTATGATTGTGTTTTGAATGTTCAGATTGATTGATTGCGATTTACTTCAGCGATGATGGGTTTTCATTGATTGGTTGATGTAGATGTATTTGATGGATGTATTGCAGTGGTGATTATTTTGAGCTTCAATGTTACTGATGGGTCCAATGCGAAAATTGGATGAAACGAGGCCTTTAGATTGTGGCGTTGTGTTCTAGGAGTACCCAATCTAAAAATTTATGAAACGTGGTCCCTGAAGGAAGAGAGAAGGTCGCAGCCTTCTTTAGGCCTGTTAGCTCTGCTACATATTGCTGACATTCGAAGAATCAAAAGTAAGCTCAGTCCTTGTTTTTGCTCAAAGGAGGCCTATATTGGTCATTCTCATGTTCCTTTCACCTCACCCATCCTCCTTTTATCTCCATTTCCAGGGCTTGTTGTTGAAAGCCATATAAAAAACCTTTTTCTCTTAAGCCCGAGCACAAAGCATAAACCCTCATACAACCATGTTCACATGACCACGCGCTCCCATAACCCCATCCTCGCCTTTAAATCACAGTCGTTCGCTCTTCCCACCGATCCAACGGTTCCCTGTCACATCCGACAAAAAACCCGCGTAATCAAATCTCCACCATTCGATCGTCTCCACTGCAATCGGACTGTGTTCACTCTCCCCGCGCTCGCAAACTGTCGGGGTTATAACGCGCGATGGAAAGCAGTTTCGTCCTTCCCCCGTTGCCACGCATCACACTTTGAATGGAATTGCACGTTGTTGTCCTTTTACCACCTTGTGTCCGAAAGCAATGCGACCAAAATAGCTTACCACTTAGCCTCCCGTTGTTACCTGATAACTCCAGTGCGTCTCCTCCGCCCGATAGCTATAGGATCTGCACACCCGAAATCTAACGGTTCACGCTCGCCCCGCTCCCATATCTCCTGATACTCTCTGCCAAGCAATCACAGCTGTCCATTTTCTAGATTCTACCGCTGATCTTCCTCCGTCATCCAACCCGTCCGTTTGCCATGCAATACGCGTCCCTTGATCGTCCTGTGCACCTGAAGGACAGAGGTGATCAATTTTATTATTGTTTGCAACCACTTCTCGACCACCATATTTAACCAACAATATGGTCGAGGAAGAAAAGGACAGAGCCCGAGCAGGTGAATGCATTTAACAGTCATGGAACTTCATCCCATACGACACCTCAGCCACCTGAGAGGACAGCAGAGCGCAGGAAAAGATCATATTTATCCATTGAAGCAAGCAAATGCATCAAAGACTCCATCAAGCAGTTAAAGCGGTTGGTGGTCAATTATGACCCCTCCATACCTAGAATGGCCAAGTGCCTTTGTAACGAAACTCTATATATACCCCTAAACAAGATGTAATCAGGGTTGATGGTTGATGTTTTGATGTAAGGTTCAACTTCTGGAGACTATAACTACTTTGATACTTGCAGCGTCTCGTCTTCATTTTCAGCTAATACAAGCTTCTTTTGCTATTAATTGCTCACTGTCCATTCTTCATCTATTCCAAGATGTGCTTGATATGCTGCATTTTCGAACCCTTGAAGTTTAGCATTAGAGTAGCTGTCATCCTACCTCTGTGTTAAAATATTGTATGTATCAGTGAATGAGTTATTCAAGTTTCTCTTCACCTGGTGCCAGAGAGCTGTCATCCTGTCTGTGCATTAAGGAATTAGATTTGCAGACTTCTTTACTGGTTGCAGCTGGACATCACATGGTCATGTGCATCTGCTGGTGTGGTCAGTATTCTCCATATTCACCCAATATTTGAACTGTGAGTAATTGGTGGTCTAAAGCCTTGTAGTCTATGGGTGTTCACGCATGTTTGGAGTTAAGCATAGTAGAAGTGATTATCTGGCTTGAACAAGCATCATTCCTTCCACTCATCCGTTTGCAACATTAAGTTGAATTTTTATGTTCCCGAGCATCTTTGAGCTACAACCTAGGAGAGTTTCTTGGGGTGATAACATTAATTGGTGTCGTTGTCGGGGAGAGGATATTGAAGCTCAGCTTCCTTGGGAAAACGACACAGTTCTAGCTTTGATGATAGACAAAGCCTGGACACATTCCTGGTTGTAATCATTTATCTAGCGACTCTACTGAAGGATCAACCTAGTGGCGAATCCACATTACAGTTCTGGCTCAGTTTGTGAGACATACTCATAGAAATCCTCAGAAATCACCAGCTGACCCAGTGCCTGACCCTAATAAGATTGTTAAGCAGAAGAAGACATCACTGAAAGGAGCATCAGGATCAGGTAAGCCTAAAAAACCTTATGTATCTTTGCAAGAGGGGCTTATAGCTAAGAATATATAGTTTGGAGATATAGAGCCTAGCATTGTTAGTGAAGAAATACCCTCAGAGATTCATAAAGCTCCTTGTTCATTTAGTCCCCCTTTGGATCTCAGTCCAAAGAAAGCCTCCCATACAGTCCATCATATTCCTTCATCTCTGTCATCTATTCCATTGCTTTCTACCATCCAATCTGCCAGTATCATTCCACTTACCCCAGTCATGGCAGGGCAACAAGCACCCATGAAGATGGAAAGAATCATAACTACTAGATATGGACCCTTGGTCTTGCCTGTTCCTTTAAACGCCATGCCCGCAGGAGAATACCAGAAATACATGCCTAAATTCACTGGTACAGAAGGAGTAACAGCTGAAGAACAGATTGAGTCTTTTTATAGTTATGTTGATAACCTAGATATCAGTGAAGATGATGTGTGGATGAGAGTATTTGTCCATAGCCTTGATGGAGAGGCTAGAAAATGGTTTAGAAAACTGACCCCTAGGTCCATAGCAGACATTGAAGCATTAGATGATGTATTTTTGAAGCATTGGGGAGATAAAAAAGACTTGATGTATTACCATACTGAGTTTGGTAACCTGAAGAGGGAGAATGGGGAATCATTCCCTGATTTTAATAAAAGATTCAATCGTATGTATAGTAAGATACCAGCTGAAGTAAAGCCTACACCCACCTCTACCAAACTCACTTATGCCAATGCTTTCGACTCTGATTTTTGCCTGCTATTGAGAGAAAGAAGATGTGCCACTCTAGCTGAAATGCAAGATGCAACCCTAGAGGTGGAATATAATATCATGGCTGCAAAAAAACTCAAAAGTCATGCTGATAGAAGAAGGCAGAGAGGTGAGGCTTCTTCTTGCTTGAGTCATTGGCTGCTGAGATATCTAAGCTAAAGGTTGAGCAAAGCTCTGGGAAGGAAAGGCTTCCAAGCACATTTGCTCCAAGAAACCCAAATCCATTTAAGAGCAAATGAGCAATTGCAAATCATTCAGAGGGGTAAAGAAGCAAATGAAGAACAAAAGCTTAAAGCTCCTTTCGAAAATGTAGTCATGGAGGAGGAGCAGTTAGAAGAAGAGGATGAAATTCATTGCATGGAAGATAAAGGCAGTGCTGCCTTTTTGACATTGGTTGCCTACGAAGAATCATTGCTGCAGGACCAAACCAGTCAAAGGTGGGACAGAGAGGCTGTTTTGCAGACTGTTGAGCAGCAAAGATACAATCTGAGGTCAAAAGCAAACAATGTCAAGGAGAATCCTGCCCAAAAAGCTGTTGTCCCAACAAAGCAACAGAATATCACACAGAAAAGACCAGCTCCTAATCTAGTCATTCTCAAAGCACTAGCTCAAGAGGTAAGAGGTCCTGACAAGTACCCTTCCCCTTTCAGTTTCGAATCAGAAGTTCAGAAGTTAAAAATATTCGTACCTCTGATAGAACTTGTAAAGAGTGAAGCTTTTAGAAAGCCAATCTTTGATGCTTTTGAGCTAAAAGCTTCATAAATCCCCACTGGCTATGTCAATTTGCAAGATGATAAGCCTGCAGTTGTGCTTAGCCTAATGACTAAACCTGCTAATGATAATTCCCCATCATTTTATGTCTCCTTGACCATTCATGACAAAATCCTCCATAATTGCCCCAGGGCCAGCCACAATTTGAGCCCAAAGCTGTCATGGAAGAGTTAGGCCTTGATATCACTAGACCATGTCATGATCTATTCTCATTCGATTCAAGAAAGGTAAAATGCCTAGGATTAATCAGAGACCTAGCCATTACCCTAACTCAGTTGCCCATGAAGAGCATGATGATGGACGTTGTGGTAGCAGATGTCCCTCCTAAGTTTGGCATGTTGTTGTCCAGAGGGTGGATTAAGAGACTAGGGGGGACATTACAGAATGATTTATCTTATGCCACTGTACTAGTCTTTGGAGGAGAAAGCAAGAGATTTTACAAAGAAGCACAGCTGGCCTACATCATCAGTGATGAGAAGAATCCTTCCAATCATCCCATTTATGCTGTGGACACTGACTTTGGAGCTTGTATTCTCCAAATAGAATATTCTAAAAAGGCCTCAATGCAGATCAAGAAACCAGTGAATCAGGCCAAGGGAGAGCAAGGAAGTCAGGTTTGGGAGATGTTCTTTGATGGAGCATGTTCAAGGGAGACTACAGGAGTAGGGGTGGTGTTGATATCTCCAAAACAAGAAAGCACACATCTGTCTTTTAAGTTGGCTTTCCAAGTCACCAACAAAGCAAAATATGAGGCTCTGATATTGGGTCTTAACGAGCAAATGACAGAGGAATCAGAAACATAAAGGTGTTTGGAGATGCTGATCTTATCATTCAGCAAGTGAACAAAATGTTTCAAGCAAAGAACCCAAGACTGAAAGCATATAGAAATGAGGTATGGAGACTTAAAGATTCCTTTGATTATTTTTATATTTCATACATCCCTAGAGTTAAAAATCAGCTTGTTGATTCCCTTGCTATGTATGTTAGCATCTTTATCCCTCCCATGCCTCCCAGACTTGTTTATGAAGTCCAAATGAAATACAAACCATCCTTGGTTGACAATGTCCAACATTGGAAAGTTTTTGAGGATGACGAAGAGGTAAACAGGTTTCTGCAAGTCGTTGATGAGTTCTCCGAAATGCAAATTGACCAAGAGAATGAAGCCTTGGAAGGAAGTCCCCAATCCCAGCTTAGAAACAAAATTGGTAAAAATAGCATTGTCCAACTGCCCAGTAATCAGATACCTAAGTGTCTAGTCCCTTTAGAAAGGTTGTTTAACCAAAATGATGTGCCTTATAAGGCTGCCCAAAAAGAAGATCAATCTGTAGTCTATAAGCATAACATAGGGAGTCCAGAACATCCAAGACACATAAATCTGTCCACCCATCTATCCGCTGCCCAAAAAGAAGATCAATCTGTAGTCTATAAGCATAACATAGGGAGTCCAGAACATCCAAGACACATAAATCTGTCCACCCATCTATCCGCTGCCCAAAGTTATGAGTACTGCAATTTAATGAAGCAATTTGTTGATGTCTTTGCCTTGACCTGAAAATGTATGACAAAAGGACCATCCAACATAACATTCCTTTAGAGAAAGACACCATCCCTTTCAAACAGAAGATGAGACCAATAAATCCTTTGCTCCTTCCTCTAATTGAAAAAGAGATCAAGAAGTTATTGGCTGCCAAAATCATAGTCCCTCTTAGATATTCAAAATGGGTAGCCAATTTGGTAGTGGTGAGGAAGAAAAGTGAAGAAATCAAGCTTTGTGTTGATTTCAGAAACTTAAACAAATGCTCTAAGAAAGACAATTACCCTCTACCCAAGATGGAGCATTTGCTACAGAAGGTCTCAGGGGCCAAAATGATGTCTTTCCTGGATGAATTTTCAGGGTATAACTAGGTTGTTGTACATCCAAATTACCAAGAGAAGACTGCATTCACCACTCCTTGGGGCACTTTTATGTATTCCAAGATACCTTTTAGGCTAATGAATGTTGGAGCCACATTTCAGAGAGCTATGGATATAGCATTTGTAGGAGAGAAGGATAAGTTTGTCCTTATCTACCTAGATGATATAACAATGTACTCCAGCAGCCATTATGACCATTTGCAGAATTTGGAGAAAGTATTCCTGAAGTGCAGAAGGTTTGGGATTTCAGTCAATCCTAAAAAGTCATAGTTTGCTTTAGAAGAAGGCAAGCTATTAGGACATGTTGTTTTTGCTGCAGGTGTCAAAATTGACCTAGAAAGAGTAAGAGCAATACAGACCTTGTCCGTCCCAAGATCAAAGAAGGATATCCAGTCCTTTCTGGGCAAAATAAATTTTGTGAGGAGGTTTATCCCAAATTTTGCAGAACTTGTAAAGCATATTACCTCCATGTCGAAAAAGGGGTCAGAGATCAAATGGACTGATGCAGCAAGAAGATCCTTTGATTCCATTAAGAAAGCTATTATGGAAGCTCCTGCTTTAAGCAGTCCAGATTACAGCAAGGAGTTCTGTATATTTTCATTTGCCTCTGATGACACCCTTGCAGCAGTTTTATTGCAAGCAGATGAAGAAGGTTCATAGCATCCAATGGCATTTTTCAGCAAAACCTTAAAAGGTGCTGAGCCAAAATATGGTATCATTGAAAAACAAGCATATGCTCTTATCAAATCTTTGAAAGCTTTCAGGATTTACATTCTGCATTCCAAGATAATTGCGTATGTACCTTTTGCTTCAATAAAAGATGTCATAACGCAACTTGATGCTAATGGAAGAAGGGCTAAATGGATTGCAAAGCTTATTGAATTTAACATAGAATTGAAGCCCACCAAGCTTATTGGAGGTCAGGGCCTTGCCAGATTAATGGTTGAAGAAAATTGCAAAACACTGGACATAAATCTCATAAGCACAATTTCAAAAAATGGTAAGACAGACGAAGAAACAATTGAACCAAGGAAAAATCAGTCATTGGCAGAAAATCTAGCTTCTTGTGATTGGTACTCTGAAATAGCTCAATTCTTACTGAAGCTAGAAATTTCTCCAGGCCTTAGTCCAAGCCAAGCCAGAACTGTTAAGCTCAAGGTAGCTAGATACTGCATTCATGAAAATCTACTCTACTGGAGGGACCCCTCTGGGATTCTTTTGAGGTGTCTGGACAAAGAACAATCCATGGAAGTGATGCAGCAGTTTCATTCCAGCATGTGTGGAGGACATCACTATTGGAAAACTGCAACCCACAAGATCCTCAGAGTTGGATACTATTGGCCCACCTTATTTTTTGATGTCTTTTCATTTGTTAAATCATGTGACCAATGCCAAAGATTTGAAGGGAAACAACAATTGAAGTCCCTACCTTTAAAACCCATACATGTTAGTGGCCTTTTCCAACAGTGGGGCTTGGATTTCATTTGAGAAATCAATCCACATTCAAGTGGCCAACACAGATAGATCTTAGTTGCCACTGATTATTTCACTAAATGGATTGAAGCAATCCCTACAAGAAAGGATGATCAATGGGCATTAAGATGATTCATTCCAACTCATATTACTCTCAAGGAAATGGTCTATCAGAATCTTCCAACAAAAGTTTGATAAGGATAATAAAAAAGTTGTTGGAAGACAACAAAAAGAATTGGGACTCTAAACTCAAGTATGCACTGTGGGCTGATAGAGTAACCACCAAGAAATCCACAGGGAGTTCTCCTTTCAAGCTGGTATATGGCACTGAAGATGTATTCCCAATACAGTTGACCCTCCCTGTGGCAAGGTTCTTGCAGGAAAAGCAGAATGAGGAAGAAGACATGGAAAAAAGGATCACTGGTTTAGTAAAGGTACATCAGATTAGAGAACAACTGGTTGAGAAGTTTGTGACACATCAAAAGAAGATCAATGAAGATTTTGACAGGAGGGCAAAAATAGAAAATTTTCAGGTTGGAGACTTGGTTCTTAAGTGGGATACACTGAAAGAGAAGAAAGGTAACCATGGGAAGTTTGATGCTTTATGGACAGGGCCTTTTATCATTTCTCAGATCCAATGGAACAATACTTTCATACTGCAAAGTATGGAAAGGGAGACAGTTTTTGATTGCCCAGTTAATGGGTGTTTTCTGAAAGTTTATGTTCTTTAAGGTTTTTGGGCCTTAAGTTTGTAAATATGTTATTTTAACCAGTTTTAGTGTAGACTCAGTTAGACTCCATGCCTAATGGAACATTAGGGAATTTTTCTCATTTGGTTTTGAAAGGCAAGGCATTGGTCTGCAAGTTCTTAATACCTCACAGGGAGGATCTCATCCCCAGAAGGAGCCAGTGTTAGCTCTGCTACATATTGTTGACATTCGAAGAATCAGAAGTAAGTTTGGTCCTTGTTTTTGCTCAAAGGAGGCCTATACTGGTCATTCTCACCTTCCCTTTCACCTCACTCATCCTCCTTTCATCTCCATTTCCTGGGCTTGTTGTTAAAAACCATATAAAAAACCTTTTTCTCCTAAGCCCGAGTGCAAAACCTAAACCCTCATACAACTGTGTTCACATGACCTCGCGCTCCCATAACCCCATCCTTGCCTTTAAATCACAGTGGTTCGCTCTTCCCGCCGATCCAACAACTCCCTGTCACATTCGACGAAAAACCCGCGTAATCAAATCTCTACCGTCCGATCATCTCCGTTGCAATCAGACGATGTTCGCTCTCCCCGCGCCCGCAAGCTGTCAGGGCTATAATGCGCGATGGAACGCAGTTTCATCCTTCCCCCGCCGCCATGCGTCACACTTTGAATGGAATCACACGCCGCTATCCTTTTACCAGCTTGTGTCTGAAAGTGGTGCGACCAAAAAAGCTTACTGCTTAGCCTCCTGTTGGCACCCGATAACTCCCGTGCGTCTCCTCCGCCCGATAGCTGTAGGATCTGCATGCCCGAAATCTAACAGTTCACGCTCGCCTTGCTCCCGTATCTCCCGATACTCTCCGCCAAGCAGTCCTAGCCGTCCATTTTCTAGATCCTATGGCTGATCTTCCTCCGTCATCCAACCCGTCTGTTTGCCATGCAGTACTCGTCCCTTGATCATCCCGTGCACCCGAAGGACGAAGGTGATCAATTTTATTACTATTTGCAGCTGCTCCTCAACCACCATATTTAACCAACAGTATGGCCGAGGAGGAAAAGGACAGAGCCAGAGCAGGTGAATGCATTTAACAGTCATGGAACTTCATCCCATACGACACCTCAGCCACCTCAGAGGACAGTAGAGCGTAGGAAAAGATTAGATTTATCCACTAAAGCAAGCAAATGCATCAGAGACTCCATAAAGTAGTTAAAGCGGTTGGTGGTCAATTATGAGCCCTCCATACCTAGAATGGTCAAGTGCCTTTATAATGAAACTCTATATATACCCTTAAACAAGAGGTAATCAGGGTTGATGGTTGGTGTTTTGATGTAAGGTTCAACTTCTGGAGACTGTAACTACTTTGATAATTGCAACATCTCATGTTCATTTTCAGCTAATACAAGCTTCTTTTGCTGTTAATTGCTCACTATCCATTCTTCGTTTATTCCAAGCTGTGCTTGATATGATCCATTTCTGAACCCTTGAAGTTTAGCGTTAGAGTAGCTGTCATCCTACCTTTGTGTTAAAATCTTGTATGTATCAGTGAATGAGTTATTCAGGTTTCTTTTCACCTAGTGTCAGAGAGATGTCATCATGTTTGTGCATTATGGAATTAGATTTGCAAACTTCTTTACTGGTTGCAGCTGGCCATCACATGGTCATGTGCATCTACTGGTATGGTTAGTATTCTCCATATTCACCTAATCTTTGAACTGTGAGTAATTGGTGGTCTAAAGCCTTGTAGTCTAGGGGTGTTCACACATATCTGGAGTTAAGCATAGTAGAAGTGGTTATCTGGCTTGAACAAGCATCATTCCTTCCACTCATCCATTTGCAACATTAAGTTGAATTTTTATGTTCCTGAGCATCTCCGAGCTACAACCTAGAAGAGTTTCTTGGGGTGATAACAAGGCTAACAACTATGTACCGGTAAACATATCGGCCAGTACAAGAGCAAGGGGGTTGGAGCTCCCTTCCAGTAGCAACTAGAAAACGAGTGAAGGTTGGAGCCTTCTGTAGGCTGGCGCCTACGTACTAGTAAACAAATCGGTTAATACAAGAGCTAGGGGGTTGTAGCTCCCTTCCAGTAGAAGCTGGAGAACGAGAGAAGGTTGTAGCCTTCTGCTGGTGGGTGTCTGCGTACTGGTATGAATCTGCACTAGTACAAGATTGTAAACAGGTTTTTCTTATATTAATAGAAGACAACAACAAGTGGTTTTTGTCTCGCATCGGGTTTCCACCTTAAATCTTGGTGTTCATGTGTGTTGCTTATGTGTGATGGTTTATTCTGTTATTATTGTACATGGTCACTGTTTATATGGTTAATGAAGAACTGATGCACTAATTAAAAATCAACATATGATAAATTAACTGGATCATAAGTTTGCTGGATATAAGCTGGTTGCTTTAAAGACAATTGCGTGTACATGCGTGTTACCTTCATTGAAGTAGCGTATATAAATCTGAGTATGAAATGAAAGAGTTATTTTGATAATACTGATTCACCCCCCCTCTCAGTGTTATTTCCAACATCATATTCTATTTTATTAACAAAGAAATAATGTTTAAGGATCTCTCATCTTCCTGACTTTCCTGTGAGTGAATCAAGCCAGATCTAGCTCTGATACCATATTAGAAAATAGAGAGAAAGCAAAGAGATCCATTAAACACAACACCAAACACGGTATGTCTTATTGATCTCACGGACATTACATATATAGGAATACATGATCTTTCTAGATCTCAGAATGGTGGATCTAGATTACTAAAAATAGCTAGTACACCTATTAACCTAGGAATTCACACAATACAACTCAGGACAACTTGGAAGACATGGGAGCATTTCTTCCAACAAATAAAAATAAATCTATGGCATTTATGATATACTAAACAATACCCTTGATTATCACTATATATTGGAAAATACCTCTAAAAATCGCATTATTTAACCCACTAACCCAATACACCTTCCCAATTTAAGAAAAAACCTACGTTCACTAAATATTGTAGGTATCCATTTTTTCATGAACATTTTTTATACTTCCTTATATTTTTTCATTAACTTTGAGCTCCAGTTTTTATACTTGCCAATATAAAAACCCTTTACCCTCTATTATATGCTCAATATCTTATGTCATTTTTTCTCAATATATATCCCCCAATATATATTCCTTTTTATTTCCTCAACTCACATTTCTCTCTCTTCTCAATAATACACCATCCTAATAATGATGACCAATTAGCTATCTAAGTTGGACCACGCTAGAAAAACGTTTGTATAATAAACTCTCGAGTTTTCCCGCACTTTGTGATGCTTTTTGTTTGTATGTTTGCCATTTCATTTCATTTTGTGATTATTGTTATTGGCCATTAATAAAGTTAGTGTACATCATGAAAATATTCATTAGCGTATTTTCATTTAGCCCACCCTATGATAAATACCGTGCATTTCATATTTAGATTGGTTTCTTCTCATTTTTTTATTATTATTAGTAAAGAGATTTTGACTGACTTGTTTCCCTTTTATTATTTCTTTCGAGGGGCTTATACTGGTCGTACAGGATAATAACCTTGCATGCATGGGTAATTAGTGTCGGTTTACTTTGCGATGGGTATTGATTGGTGCATTTATGTTACACCTAACATGAGAAAAGGGATAGATTTGTAATATGGTTCTCATGAGGTTTTTACAGCTTTTATTTTATTTAATAGATGTATTATAATTTTATTTAAATTAAATATATATTATTTAATATAAGTTTTTAATTTTAATATTAAAATGTTTTCATTATTAATTAGATTTATTGAAAGTAGTCCGGGGAAATAATATTATAATTTACTATTTAATTTCCAAAAATGATATGCTGAACTTTATTTTAATAGTTTTGAAAAACATCAAATACAATTAATATTTTCTTCCACTTATTCACGTTGATTGAAAAAGTAAATTTTTTACTTACAATTACTTACAAAAAAATATTACATAATTGCATAAATATTATTTATAAAAAATTAATCAGATTATTACTTATATATATTAAGTTATTTTTAGCTTAACTGTTTTAACAATATTGGAAACCACTCATCACATAATTCTATTTAATTAAGCCATTTATAAAAAAAATAGCTTAACTATTTTAACAATATATTAGAAACCACTCATTACATAATTCTATTTAATTAAACTATTTATAAAAAAAATATAGTAATTTAAATGTAACTATTAACATACAAACATATTTAAATAAAGTCATTTTCTTCTGGAATTGCATAATTGGATGTTATATTTAATAAAATCATTTATAAAAAATTACAGTAATTTAAATGTAATCATTAGCATTCAAACATATTTAAGCACCATTTAATTAGGGGACATGCAAACTTATTTTAGAGTGCAGAAAATAATGTATAAATTTTCATCGTTTAAATTGTATTTTTGAATGCTATAGAGGTTACATAACTTAAATTTGTAACTCCAAAAAATCTTGATTGAATTTTGACAAAAAATTATATACTTAAAAATATGATTAAACTATAAAACACTGAAACCACTTCAAATGTTTCAACTATAACTACTTATTTTTTTCAACGACTTATTTGATAATATTTTTGAAAAAAATAAGGTTTAAACATCTACTCATATGTTTATTTTACTTGTAATTACTTTACATGAAATTATATAAGGTCATAAAGACAACTAATTAAACATGCATAACATTTTCTTTTTTTCTTTTTATTTTAATATAAGCTACATTTTTTTTCCATTAAGAAAATATTTTATCTTTATTTTTATTTTAAGAGAAGTGTCAACTCCAAGTCAAGCGCCCCTGCACAATGAGCCTCTAGGCGCAGTAAAATTGTTTTTTCTTCACTAAGGATTGGTCTTCTTCGAACCTAAAGAATAAGTTAAAGGCCCAAGATCCAAAGACATTTGACAAGACTCAAGAGTTAAATAATAGCAATGAATCAACCAACATCAACCACTAATAACTATACTGGCTACTAATTTGACAACTAAATTATAATAAACTTTTCTTACTATATAAAAATAAAATATTTATATAATCACTTTATATGTGATAAATTATCACTTTATATCCCATAATGGTATGTAATTCATTTATTTAGTTATACTCACACTTAACGTGCTTCTCTTCCTACCTCTGAGATAGAACCGTACCTTCAAATCATGTATCCTTTACCGTCCAAGCCCATTCTTATTCGACAGAAATAAGTAAAGCAAATTCTACCGAATCCAAGGATAATGTGAATTCTACTGAAGCGAAAGATAATGTGAATGCTACTGAAGCTAAGGATAATGCAAATTCTACTTAATCTAAGTATAACGTTCAGCTAAAAAGCAGAGTCTGTTAATGTTTTCCTTTTTTATGATATTTATGATTTAGTTTCAGAAGAGATATTAGATTAGTTTAGAATAAATCCTACATTAATTAAGGTTAGGTCATGATTCTCTATAACGTTCAGCTAAAAAGCAAAGTCTGTTAATTTTTTTTTTTTTTTTTTAATGATATTTATGACTTTGTTTCAGAAGAGATATTAGATTTTTTTTTTTTTTAATGATATTTATGACTTTGTTTTAGAAGAGATATTAGATTAGTTCAGAATAAATACTAGAGTCTAGAGTCTACAGCGTTCTATAAATAGAAAATTGTTTTTGAACTTGGTCAATTGACTTGGTTTATTATTTCAATCCAAATTAATATACAAGCTATTTCCGACAGGTATGCTATGTGCAACGCGAACTTGTTAAAATTTGTATGGCTAAAATTTCAGAGCACTGAATTTATTGTCACTTCGTATTGTGTCAATAACAGGGAGCAGGCCTGAATTTCACATTCACAATTAAGTGTCCCATCAAAATTTGAGGGTGAAACTTTTGGCATGTAAATCACACAGCAACTGCGCCTAAATTTCACTTTCACATTACCCGTCATATCGCAGTTTTAGGGTTGAACTTTTGTCATGCCCGTCAATTTACGGTCAAATATTTTGAACGCATTTCATCGCACATGATCATCTCTTTATCGCATAAAGGTAGCTTCATCCCACTCGGTAAGGATTTAAAATTGTAAGGATTTAGTAGAAAAAACTTTTAAATGTTTAATTCTAAGTTGAGATTTGAATTGTAGATAGAATCCTTTTAAGATCCTTCTCAGCATTTAATATCCTATAGAAAGCTTGCTTTCTAAGTAATGTACTAATGTTTCCGGTTAAAAATATTGATTTGATTTCTTTTTAAGGTAGGTTGTCATTTTTGTTTGTTTTTTTTTTCATATTAATGTTTTTCTTTTAATAATAAAGGTGAAGATTTATTATCTCTTTACTAGAATCTTTCCTAATAACATCTCATATTAAAGGATATTACTATTTTTTTAAAATTTAATTATCAAATATATAATATCTCATATTAAAGGATATTGCTAATTCTTTTTTAAATTTAATTAATAAATAAGTTTTAAATATAAAAATAAATCTCAAACAAATTTTAAACTTTTCTAAATATGCATTTTTTTTCTTAAATTTTTTATGATTTCTTGAGCTCTTTCCTTTTTCTCTTTGTCTTTTCATATACATTATAGTCAAAGTATTACTCAGCCCCTTGTATTTTGTCATTGCAGTTCTTTGCTAAGGATAATACCAATAACTTTATCAAACATTAATGTGTTTGAACTAGAGATATAATTATTAACAAACTTTCCCAACAACCTCATCAAACATTAAAGTGTTTGAACTAGAGATAGAATTACTCATTCTAGCTTCTTGGTAATGAGTAGAAAAAAAAAAAAAACCCTAGCCTCATCAACAAAGTTTACTCTTACAAAAAATAATTAATTGGAGATTATGTTAATTTCATTTAAATGATCAGCAATAAACTCACCTTCTCACATATTCATATTAAATAAATATTTCAAAACAATTACCTTCTGGGATGTTGATAGTTTTTCATACAATTTAACCCATGCCTTCATCAAACCCACTTGTTATTTTGATTGAAACTCTGAAAGTCATTAATGCTGCAATGCATAGTCATATTGCTGCCAGTGCCTCTCTATTAAAATCTCTCATTCTTTGTCTTTCACACTTGTAAGCTTCTTTGCTAATTTGGGTGATGCTAGAAAAATACTTTTCTAATATAGATAATCCTCCATTTGCATCTTTTCTCACTAATGGTTTTGGCCGTTAAACATATGGACACTAAAACTCTTTTTCTCATCACTTCCACTTGGGCTAGACTCTCCCTTCAGTTTTATAAGTCAAATAATCCACCATCTCTAATATTGGTTATTAGAAATAAGACCACAAAGTAATAAAATCAAAATGAACGTTAAGCAATTTGAACTATAACTTTCAACTACCAAAATAAAGTGATACAACCTATAGCACATCTAATACAACCTTCTCTTCACTTTCTGATAATTTCTCTCAATTAAAATAAACATCTTCATTAAAAAATCACCTCCTAATAAATAAAAAAAATCCCCACAAAACTTCTACCGTTTGATCTGTGATACAATGATCAACGGTCTAAATTAAGTATGAAACTGTAATATTTAACCTGAAATTTGTTTTGAAATTGTAATATTTAACCTGACGTTTGTTTTCCCAAAATTTATCTCTGGTCATAATCCTCTCAACCGGGTGGTCGGGTACCCGCAGCTAAAAACACTGAAACTCCCAATTTTAGTCAGCATAACATTAGATCCCAGTTATACACCGAATTATCAATAAATGATCAATTAAAATTATATTTCATTGGTGAGTTTTGTGTAGTTTTGAAATGCATTTATAAAAGCATTTCACTATAATATCTTAACTAGTAAGTTCACGAAGAACGAGGACAGTTTAGTAGTAAATTTTTTTAAGAAATTGGTTTGTAGGATTGTTTAAATTGTGTTTTATGACTGAAATGGATTAGCATAATTATAAACCTATAAAATAATTTAAAATATTTAAAAATATATTATTTATAATTTAAATTTTCAAAAAAAATTTCAAATCTTACCTTAATTTATATTATTTTTCAATATTATAATCTAAATTTTCAATAAATTATAATTTAAATTTTCAAAAATTTCTATCAGATTTTCTCAAAATCTTACCCTTATTTATATTATTTTCCACTAAATTGTAATCTGTACAAAATTTCGAATATAAAATCCGTAGCTTTAATATTCCTCTAGCAAAATTCCAAAAAGTACACAATGCTAACCAGTTCGCTAACTTAGATGGATCACACCTGAAAATACAAACAGACTTTCGTACTCCAAACAGACTTTCGTACTCCCACGGGCTTTGTGACACTTTTTGTTTGTGTGTGTGATATCTCATTTCATTTCGTGATTATTATTATTGGCGATTAATTGGTCGTGTAGATCATGAAAATTTTCATTGGCTTATTTTATTATAACATGTGTAAAAAAAATAAGTGTTTTTTAGTGGTTAAAGAGTTGTTTTTAGTGTGATTTTTTAGAATTTTTTGGTATAATTTTTTTAAAATTTAGTTAGAATTTAAAGAAATCACAAGTTTGATAGGTAATTTTTGCATAATCTAAGTGTTTTAAAGGTTTTTCAGGGTGTTGAACCCATATATACAATAAAAAAAATCAGTTTAAATAAAACAAATCAAGGTTTCACCTTAAATTTTTCCACCGAGTTATGGCATCAAAAGTCCAAAAAATCACACTAAAAACAACTCCTTTTAATAAAGCTTGTTTCCCTTTTATTATTTCTTTGTAGGGGCTTATCCCTGTCAGGGAAAGTAATAATTAGTGGATGCATGGCTCAATGTTATATAAGCTAATTAGTAAGGTTAAGAATGGAAATGAATTATTTAACTAATTTATTAATAGGTTGGTTTGATGGCATTAGGTTGAGTTTATAGAAATATTTTCGGAGAAATAACATCATAAAATCTTTGTCCAGGCGTTTCGAACCAACGAGTGTGGTTCATCATCGGGACAAGTTGAAAGAATCAGATCAAGGCTCCATGTTAAATAGGGAAGGCATAATTTTCTAACAGTTAGGTTTGACTGAAAAAATGGCTATATTAGGCTCAATTGGACCCAGGTCATAATTGAATATAAACGGTTAGAATGGTCACAATTATTAAAATAATATTATTATTTTTAATGCCATTTAGTTTTAGAGTTATAAGTTATAAATTAAAAGTGTGGAAATAATATTAAATATTATTAAATTATTATCATGATCAAATAGCAATAATATTTTTATCATTATAAAATTATAACTTAAATAATAATCTTATTATGGGTGATATTAACCCATTTAGTTAGTTGTAGTAAAGGCCATTTTTAATTATAATAATGTATATCATTAATGTTTCATATTATAATAGTCTTAAATATTATTATTATTAAAATATTATAATGTTATAGTAGTAACAAACTTACTATTTAAATAATAATGTAATATTAATTCATTTTAGTTAGTTCATGTCAATGGTAATCTCAATAGAATAACTTATTATTATATTATATTATAGTAAAATTTCACCTATAATAGATCTGGGAAACATTTTAATGTAATTTATTCAATAAGTTATCTAAGGAGAACCCAAAAAAAAAGGGGGGCACCGGGGAATACACATCTGAATAGTAAATATTTCAAGTCATTAATAGAGGGGGAGACATTGAAGAGGAGAGATAAGTCTGGGAAGAAGGGCAGGGATCCAACAACTGCTGATTTTCCAACCATCGTCCCTATTGAGGTTACTAGGTCTTTTTTCAATCTCAATAGCTTCCCTAAATTTTCAATGATGAAATTGTGAAACCTTAGCAATCACTTGGGCTTCCTCAATGCAAACATGATGTTTAGTTTTCTCTGCATGTTCTGCCAGTGCAGAGGACTTGGTTCTCCCATGTTTTAGGTCAGATGCGTGTTGATTGATCCTTTGATTAATGGAGCGTCCAGTCTCACCAATATAGGGGGTTCCACAAGAATAAGGAATCATATAGACACCCTTCATGTCCTTGGGGTTGATGGGATCTTTTACTGATCAGAGGGAATTTCGAATGGTTTTAAGGGGTCTGAAGGTTGAATTGAACAATATTGATTTCAATACAAAAGTTAAAAAATAATAATTTAACATGATTTTGATTATTAAAATTTCTATTTTTTGTTTTGAGAATTTTTTAAACCAACATAGATTCATTTTAATTCTAGATCTACCAAATGTGAAGAGGGATTAAATGTCTCAAGATGCAGACCTCTTTGTGAGTGTAAAATTTGAGGAAACATTTGCACCTCTAGAGATTTGATTGCTCTTGGTAGATCTAGAGTTAAAATGGATCTATGTTGGTTTTGAGCAACACACTAATACAATATTTTAACTATAATTTGTGTTATATAATATTTACATAATTAATATTTAAATATTTTATTTATGATTCATAAATCTCCACATTAAAATGTTAATACATTCCCCTCATATTCAGAAATAGAAAACATATATCCATAAGAGTGCTCTCTCTCTCTCTCTCCACACGACACATTGTAATATTTTTGTTATATATATATTATATATATATATATTATATATATATGATGTTTATATATCATATCCATATTAAACATTGACATAATTACAAATCTCCATCATATCTTAAATTAGAAAGCACTTACCAATGGAATTAGAATTCTCTCACTATTTCTCTCTCTCTATATATATATATGTTCACTTTAAAATGTTTTACTCAATATGCATATTGAAATATTTGATTTATGAAAATTTTCTTTGTTATTAATATTGTTTAGATCCTCCTCCTCAGATGAAAAGACACTACTTTGCAAACCTCAGGAGCTCCCCGTCATTGGAATGCCCAAACCTAAGGTCTGAAACCTACATTTTCTGGCAAACACAGTAGGAACGACAGATAGAAAATCGTTAGAAAGAATGAGATGATAGATGCAGACGGGGCGGGGGGGAGAGATCCCCTCCTACCAGGATGCAACGACTGGAGAATCAAGCCGGAAAACCAAAAATTATCAGAGTTCCCAAGAAACGGCTAACCTGATAAATGGCTCAGTCCTTGGAGCACAATGGTAGGCAAGAAGTAGAGGGTAGTGTCTGCCATGTGCAAAAGAGAAACCCAGATTTGTAATCCCAATGAACAAACCAGAAAGATACTGTAGCTTTATGAAGGGCCATGCAATGATCTGCAAGTTCATCAGTGTGTGGCCGACCGAGAAGGACCTGATCAAGTGGATACAATAGAAATGGTAACCCAAAGGCCATATTGAGCTCAAGTGGGAGCCAGAAGATTCTTCACGATAATCTTCTCAAACCTGTAAGATAAGGAAAGAGTATTTGAAAATGGTCCCTATTTTCATTATAATGTAGGTCTGTTTATGCGATACTTGGAAGAATGTTACAACCCAGATAAAGAGAAATTCCTGGCAGCCCCATTATGGGTACGACTCTTTGGTCTCCTAATGGACTTCTGGGATCTAGAAATACTGGAAGGAATCAAGAACACAATAGGAAAATTTGTTAAAATAGCTTAAACCACAAAAAGAGGTCGATATACTTCATACACTAGAATATGTGTGTATATGAATATAACAGAGCCCATCCTTGAATCAATAGAGATAGAATATCATGAAGACATCTGGCAACAGACCCTAGACTATGAGCATATGTCGTTCTCATGCCGAAGGTTCCATGAATATGGCCACTTATTCAAGGAATGCCCCTTGAACCAGGAAGGCCCGGAGCTAAAAGAAAAACAATCGAAACCCCCACAGGAAGGAAATGAGGGGTTCCAAGAAGTGAAGAACAAGAGAAGGCCACCAAAGGGATCCCAAAACCCATAAACAATTAACCAATCTTAGTCAAGTAGTAAAAACAAATACGAGGTACTGCAAGAGGAAGAAGAAACAGAAAATGAAACCCAACTCATGGATTACTAGGAAAAAGAAAAAGAAAGTAGCTCAAGTCAAGAAAAAACAACACCAAAGAGGAAAGCTCAAGTAGATCTCACAAATAAAGAAGAACGGGCGAGGATGGAAACCACTACAATGGAAATAGACCCAAACATGGAGGAGGAAGTTCTAAAGAAACTGTTAAATGAATTGAGACACTTAGACAAAATATTTATCCCAGAGGACCAAAAGACATTATACAAGGAGACCTTCCAACAATATAAGGCCAACCAAGGACAGAGACAAGTAGAGATTGCAGAGCAAATGGGTATGCAACAAGAAAATCCCTAGGAATTTCAAAACGGAACAAAAGGAGGAAAGTAAAGAGGAAGGAGAAATCTACAAGAATTGATCCAGATAATGGGAGAGATGTTGGTCAACACTCAAAGGGTGGTACCCTATCAGCAGTCTACCAACAACTCAACAAAGTTTCCCAATGATAGTAATATCTTGGAACATAAGAGGCCTAAACAGTGAGGGAAAACATAGATATTTAATGGATTGCTTGAAAAAGGAAAAGCCTCAAATAATGCTTATCTAAGAAACCAAGATAACAGGAGAAAAGCTAGAACAAATTCTAAGGAGGATGAAACCAAGGTATGAGGTAGTAGCAGTGGATGTGAAAGGAAGTGCATGAGGCACAGAAATCATCTGGAACCGAGGAGAGGTAAAGGAAAATTATTGGATAGGGATGCAACAAAGCCTCGCAGGTCGCTTCCAAAACATAGGGACCATATAATGGTTTATTCTCTCGGTAGTCTATGGATTGCATATTCTAATAGAAAAGGGAAAATTCATAAAAAACATAAGGACCCTAAATCGAATGCATGATGAAAATCTTTGGCTGATCGTAGGGAATTTTAATATGATAATAACTTTGGAGGAGAAAAAAGGAGGGATTAGAAGGGAGTAACCCAAAATGGAACAATTTAGGGACATCCAAGAAGAGCTACAATTGGTTGATATCCTGATAATCAATGGAGTGTACACGTAGGAACAATAGAAGAGGAGGAAACCAACAAATAACGTCTTGCCTAGATAGATTCTTGGCAACTGAAAACTTAATCAGCAGAGATGTATACTATGAGGCATCCATCTTGCCATGTATGGGATTAGATTATTGGCCGATTAGACTAGAAGTGGATATGAAACAAGGGCAAACTAAGAAACCCTTCACGTTTGAATCATTCTAGTTAAGATATCTGAGCTTCCTAGGAAAATTGAAGGAATGGTGGAAAGAAAGTGAGAAAGAAGGAAGAAACCAAATGCATACATTCCAACTCTGTCTTAAAGAACTCAAAGACAAAACAAAAAAATAGAACAAGGAAGAGTTTGGTAATATCCAACAATAATAGGAACTGCTACAGGCAAAGATGAAAAAGGTACAACAACTGATAATAAACAACGGACGCACTGAAACCTTAGTGGAGGAAGAAGGACAACTACTAAATAGACTGGAGGAAAGGAGGCAACATGAAGAGATCCTGTGGAAACAAAAATCAAGAATTCAATGGCTAAGAGAGGGGGAAAGGAACACTATATTTTTCCACAAAGCGATGTTTCAACATCATCACCATAATAAGATATTTTCCCTAGTGGACCAAGAAGGAAATCGTCTCACTCAAAAGGAAGATATGGAGAATCTGCTGGTCCAACACTTCCAAAATTTATTGACAGAACCCCATATAGAAAGGACATAAAACATAAACAGGATAACTCAACATATTTGTCAACTGGTGACTAGGGATCAAAACCTAGCCCTATTAAGGGAAACAACTAAGTCTGAGGTGGAAGAAGCAATCAAAGGTTTAGTGAAGAATAAATCTACGACCTTGGATGGTTTTACAGTAGAATTCTTCCAGGCAACTTGGTCGGTTATAGGGGAAGATATCGTGGCAGTAGCAGAGGAGTCACGACGCAATAAAAGGATGCATCCGAACCTAAATTCCACCTTCCTGGCTCTTATTCCCAAAACAAACCATTCAAAAGAACCTCAGGGATTTAGACCAATAACTCTATGCAATGTAATATACAAAATTATGGCCACAATCATGGTAAACTGCCTCAAACCTATCCTACCTGGATTAATCTCTCAAGAGAAGTCTGGCTTTGTCAAAGGGAGACAAATTGTGGATGGAATAGTTATGGCTCAAGAGGCGATTCACTTCCTGAAAAGAAAAAAAGCTAAAAGAATGATGATAAGATTATTGAATTCTTTTTAAGATATGATGTCATTATCTATTTCATATTAGTGTTTCTTGAAAAAACAAATAATGAAGGTGAAGGTTTATTATCTCTTTATTGGAAGCTTCCCCAAAAACATCTAATATTACATGATATTGCCAACTCCTTTTTAAATTTATTAAGTTGGTTGGTTCAGTTTAGAATGAGTAGATTGCTTTTAGTGGTGGGTTTAGTTATGGTGCATTTATGTTGTGGCTGCGATAAAATAGATAATAATTTTGTAACCACATTAAGATTCATGAAATTTTTGTTGAGCCTAGAGGCTTATTCTACAGCGCTGTATGAGGGGATGTGTAAGTGCGTCGGTCAGTCTGTTCATCAAGTAGAAACGTGCCTTTTAAAAATAAAAATAATTTATCCTCTAAATAGAAAAATAATATGTACTTAAATAATAAAAAATTACGTATATATCATGAAAATAAATATATTTTTATGGTTATTCAAAAATACAATTTAAAAAATGAAAATTACATATTATATTTGCACCTGAAGAAATTTAATCTTGATCTTTTTTATCCTAAAAGTCATTTAGCTAAATTGATTTATTTACTATTTTAATTTACAAGTATCATGTAATATTTAAATCATATATTATATTCTATAATAATAATAAAATATTATAATATTAATATTAAACTAAATTTAATATTTATTGAGACATGTTTTTTGGTGACATTCACATCAAAATTCATTTGTCGACGTGTTTCGAACCAGCAAGTGTGATTCATCGTCAGGACAAGATCTTGACCTGACGATGAACCACATTTTGCTGATTCGAAACGCGTCAACAAATGAATTTTGATGTGATTATCACCAAAAACACGTCTTAATAAACTTGATATGGATCACAAAAACTTACTTCATAAATTAATATAATTAATTAGATTTATTTCGAATAGTTAAAAAACTAATTAAATTATAATTTTGTAAATATTATTACAAAATAAATATGGGATTTAAATCTTAAATTTCTTCATATATAACATTTTCATGAAACTGGTCAATTGAACCATCTCCTATAAACTATTGAAGAAAATAATTGTTAGTATGGTAATCCAAATTTAATTTATAAAAATCATAATAAGCTTTATTGTAATTGTCTCTGGAAAATGCCACCCATAATAATTTAAGTTTTTTTTTTTCACTCACTTCATGGTTTATTGAAAATTCGTTTTATACTTGCCACTATTTAGGGACAAATAATGCATTTAAATGCAAATGTACAGAAGATTATAGCCGAATTCTTTGAACCATTCCTTTTATACCAGGTAATTTAAATACAATCATCAACTTATTTAAATTTAGTTAATCTAAAAACATATTTTAATAAATTCCTTTTTTTCTCGGATTACATGATAAAAAATGAAAATTTTAATTACATATATTTGTTTATATATAATTTTTAAGTCCAATTTAATTTAATAGTGAAAATATAACATCCTCCCTCACTTTGAGATTAATAGTGAAAATACAGTATTTTCTCTAAATTTGAAAACATAATATTTCATAAATATTAGTAGCCAACATGCTTATAACGTCGCATATTTCTCGGGCTGTTATCACTCTGTACCCCCCACGCGCCGACACTTCTATGTAATTCAAGTATTTGGTGATCCTCGCCTCTTAACTTCTCCTCTTGTCGCTGAGATAGTAGCCTGCCTTCAAAATCGTGTAACTTTTTTGTCCAAGCCAGCTCAATACCATCCCACATGCAACAATGACGTTGGCAATTATTTTTTTTAATCACACAGATTTGTAGTTAGTTTTAATTTTGAAAATCGATGTAAAAAATTGTAAATTTGAATTATATAATTTACCAAATAAAAATTTTATAGATAATTTTCTATATCTGTATATATATTTAGAATACATTTTAAAAACCAAAAAAATATAACCTTACTCAAAATCATATTATAAAATTTTAAAATATATATATTACATGTAAAATTAGTGTAAGTGTGTTGTCTACTTAGATAATAAATTCGTTCAGATGTCAAAAAATAACTGGAATCTAGTTTTTTATTTTTCTCAAAAAAATTAATACTAAAAGTGTTTGAATCATATTATTGATGGCGGAAATGGATTCATCACCATCGAAAACCCCCAAGGCACCCAAAATCTGTAAGACGCACAACTGGAAACAAAACTCAACTATATATTAAATATTGATCTTAAAGAATAATGTACATAATTTACATATAAATACATAGTGAAACTGTTGATTTAGTTTTTGGGTCTTTTTGGACTCTAATAACCACTCATAATAACACAAACCTAATCCCGATGATTAGTTTTCTAACATTCCCCCCTTAATCTGAAGGGATGGATCAAAGTCCAAGAATAAGAGCTCAAAATGCAAAAATGCATCTCGTCCAGGAGCTGAATGTCTCAACCAACACCAACTCTGGAACCTTCATAGCAGTTCCCAGAACAACAACAAAAATGTGGTTTTAAGGTGACCACTAACTCTGGAACTATCAATGTAGTTCCTCGAACAATTCCGAATCTGGAAGTGCTCGTTCACAAATAACTCATTAATAAAAAATTGAAGCCTCTATGGCTACAACTATGACTCTAACTGGTACAGGTTGTGGCTCAGGCTCACTTGTGGATCTCTGACTCATGCTTGCTTGACAAATCTTCGAACCTATAACAGACCATCAACAATCCCCCCATGTTGGATACAGGGTGAGAAGATGAAGTATTATTCATCACTGCAAGGCTAGTCAATACTCTTGAACATATCCCGCTGTATGACCTATAAATCTTCTTTGCTATTTTCAACCAATCCCGAGAACCAATCGATCCAAAATTTAGTTTCTCTCTTGTAGTAGTCTTTTTTTTGGAACATCTGTTTGAATGGTGATTTCACTTTCCACAATGCTCACACGAGTGAAGATCAAAACAACGATCTTTCACATGTTCAACTTCGTTACAATGTTGACACTGATAAATTTGTCTTGAAGCAACACCATCCAGAAATCCAACACTTTGAAATTATATAGGTTTAGAAAAATCAAGAAGATGAAAAGATACATTTAGGACATTTTTGTTATATTGCAAACTAGATATGTGTTTGTTATGTGTAATTTATTCCCATGGTCTTATAAAGGATTTGGGAATTCTAAGCTTCTCATTAGGACTTTCGGTTGCATCTACATCTGCTTTTGAAATCACTTAATTACTTTGGGCATTCTTTGGCTGATGATCAGGCTCAAATAAACTATTGTTCTGAACAAGAACATGTTCACAATTCTTATTTTGTAATTCATGTAGTTCATCTTGCTAGAATTGGGATTTGAGTTGCAGAAACTCAATCTTCTCTTGCGCATTTTGCAAACAGTTTCTAATGGCAGACAAGATGTCTTTGTTGATTTGGACACTGTTATGAACCATAGATGACACTAAACTACTTAATAACTCTAACAAATCATTGACTCTTGACATTTTCTACAGCTTTCTATCAGAGATAAACTTGCAATGAACTTTGAAAAATGGGTGTTGGCTACCACTGAAAATGCACCCGTTTACAATGTAAAATCAACAAAAATTCATCAGATAACAAATAGTGACCTATGTAGAAATTCCTTGTAGATTCAAACTGCAAATTGTAATATGCTAAAACAATTGACTTGAATCTACTCTACTCATCAATGAAAATAATAACTAATCGATGAAATCACGAATAATAAAAGAGAAAGAATTCAATCATACATAACACCATAATTTTATGGGGAAAACTATAACTAAAAACCCCTACAATCTGTATATTGCATTAATCATAAAATATGAGAAGATTACAATGCTTTGCTCAAGCCCGAGCAACCTTTGCATTATCTCTATTTATCTCACCACCAACTTGTGCACAAGATTCTCTTGGCACACCTTTCTTTCACAAACTCCACGCACAAACTTGTGCTTCCTATTGTTTGGTCTCACCAACTCGTATTCACATAACAATGATTAAACTTGTGTCTTCATTCCTCCTTTTAAAGGCAATTCGAATGGCTAAAATTAATGAGTTTTCTAATTAAGGAATGATTTATTGTAGACCTTCTTTTGATTGCATGCACCATCCGTTCAATTTAGATGATTTTACAACTGATAGTATATTGTACCTAAACTCCAATCTCAACTGTGTCTTTCTCCGATATGACATGCATAAGTTAATTATGAGTAAATCTTCAGTTTACTGGTTTAGTAGTGTTGGTTACACCCCACTACTACAGGTTACAGCCCACTACTGGATCTCCCACTAATTCCTCCATCAGTTGGAACTAGTTTAATTGAATTTAACTCAGTTAAGCTGAAATAAATAATTACAACTCAAAATAACTCAACTTGGGCCCCTAAAATTTAGGAGACACTCTACATGAATCTAAATCAACTACCAACTCAAATTCACTGAGTCAACTAAGTCAAATTAACTTAGTTAACTATTACAAGTTACTATGAGAATCAGAATTACAATATAATTCAAGTACAAAATTAAATTATGATTTTATTTCTTAATGCTATTTTTTACATTCCCTGTTTCTATTTTCAATAACCTAAATGTCCTCTTCTTGTTGCCCAGTGAGTATCATAACTTCCAAAATTAACTTCCCTTTTATTTTGTAAAAATAAAATTTATCAAGCACAAAGATTTGAACTTGTGACTTTGTAATCTTTAATGAGCTCTTCTAACCACAATGCCCCTTTACCTCTCTTGATTTTACACTCATATTTTCTTCAATTTAACCCCATCAAAATCAATGTTCAACAAAAATCAAAACTTGATATTAACTTTCTATGCAACGCAAACAAAGCAATATACGCGGTTAAATATTTTTTGAAAAGAATAAGGTGTAAACATCTACTCACATGTTTTTTTTTCTTCTAATTACGTTACATGAAATTATATGAGGTCATATGGACAACTAATTAAACATGCATAACATTTTTTCTTTTTCTTTTTATTTTAATATAAGCGACATTTTTTTCCATTAAGAAAATATTTTATTTTTATTTTAAAATAAACACTTGTCAACTCCAAGTTGAGCACCGCTCAATAAAATTGCTTTTGCTTTGCTAAGGGTGGGTCTTCTTCAAATCTAAAGAAAAAACTTAATGACCCAAAATCCAAAAACATTTAGTAAGAGTGGAAGACTCCCAAATAATAACCAAATACAATTATTTCCCTTAAATAATAGCAATGAGTCAACAACATAAATTAGTAATAATTATACTCACTACTATTTTGACAATTAAATTATAATAAATTTTTTTATTATATAAAAATAAAATATTTATATAATAAATTATCACTTTATATCCTTGTAATTCATTTATTTAATTATACTCCACACTTAACGTGCTTCTCTTCCTACTGCTGTGATAGAACCGTACCTTCGAATCATGTTGTTTCCTTTACCGTCGAAGCCAGTTGGATACCATGCCGCATGCAATAATGACGTTGGAAGTTTTTTCAACGACGTTGTCTGTTGGGGCGCAAATTTGCCTTTTTCATATTTTATCAAAACTTATCAAAATTTCTATTGTTTTCGGGATTATCTGGAAGCCATTATACTAGGCATTTTTCAACGAGGCTCACATTACCTTACCCAAAAGGTCATCTTTGTTTTTAATAAAGGTTAACCAATAGTAGAAATTTGTTATTTTAAAATATTTTTTTGGGTTTTTGAAACTTAAGATGTGAGTTATATAATTTAAATACTTTAATGATATATTTTAAAAGATAAATTTATTTATATATTTTAAAAATAATTTAAAATTTAAAATTCATAATTTTTTTCAAAATTTAGAAACAAGTAAATAATAAGTTTAAGGCTTTCTATTTCAATTTAAATTGGACGAGGACATGTTTATTTTTTTTTTATTTTTTAATTTATGTTTTAGAATGATTCTCAAGGGAATATGCTCTTAGTGTGTTGGAGTTTGTTAGGTTGCATTGACTTTTAATAAATTTAAAAAAATTGATGTCGGAATGCTCACCAATTTTTTAGGGATTTTCAAAGCATAGTTATTTTAGGAAAAATGGCTTATATCTTGGTTGTAAAAGATAGAAACTTTTCAATGCTTAGACCTAGGATTCTTAAGGTTAAATAAAAATCAAAGTTAATAAATAATATTTTTATTGCAATAATTTTTTTTGTTATATATTTATCAATGATAAATACAAATAAAACCTTAAACTATATCAACTTAATGTAGTTGTATTAGTTATATTCTTTATTTATATTAGATTTAAAACAAATACTAATTTTGAAAGATTATGAATATTTAGTTTCAAAACAATGTTGTCATAGATCTGAGGTTGTTCTTCATTGAGAGGGTCTAGAATGATTTGATCTATAACAAGGTATTGTGATTGGTTTTTTGGTTTCTTTATTTATTTATTTATTTATTTTTTTCGTCATCACCCTTATTCTGAATATGATAATTAAAATTTTATTCTTGTAATCATAATTAAAATCAAAAGCAGGTTGGTGCTCGTAGAATATCACCTCCTCATTAACAAACTAAAAGGAGTCTCGACTATCAAAAGAAGAAATTTCAAGTAATCATCTCAATGATCAAAATAATTCACACGACCTCAAATCCAAGTTAGAAATTTTTACATATTTTAAATCAAATCCCTTGTGTGAGCCTAATGGTTAAGAGCATGTGTTTCTTTTTAAGAGGTCACAGGTTAGAATTATGAATATTTTACTATTTAAATGAATTTAATATTTTAAAAAAGCATGTAAATTATTATAATTAATATTTAACGTGTTATTAATTTAATGTATGCATATAATGAGCATTAATGGGTCAATAATACAGTAAATATTGAGAAGACAATCCACATTTTACTATTTAAATGAATTTAATATTTTAAAAAATCATGTAAATTATTATAATTAAGATTTAATATTTTAAAACATTCAATGTATGATATTATGTTATTAATTTAATGTGGGCATATACAATATTGAGAAGACAATCCACATTTTACTATTTAAATGAATTTAATATTTTAAAAAATCATGTAAATTATTATAATTAATATTTACTGTGTTATTAATTTAATGTGGGCATATACTGCACATTAATGGGTCAATAATACAGTAAATATTGAGAAGACAATCCACTTATAGGGGATTGTATCTACTATTGTACTTGCTTAAATTTACTGTTACCATATACCTTCCCACCTATTAATAAATCAATACTTAAATCTACCAGTAGACATATACTACCCCACACATTAATAGATCAATAACATAATAAATATTAATTACCATAATTTTACTATTTAAATGAATTTAATATTTAAAAAAATAATGTAAATTATTATAATTAATATTTACTGTGTTATTAATTTAATGTGGGAATATACTGCGCATTAATGGGTCAATAATACAGTAAATATTGAGAAGACAATCCACTTATAGGAGATTGTATCTATTATTGTACTTGCTTAAATATACTGTTACCATATACCTTCCCACCTATCAATAAATCAATACTTCAATCTAACAGTAAACATATACTACCCCACACATTAATAGATCAATAACGTAATAAATATTAATTACCATAAGTTATACACCTCAAACTTATAAAAAACATTAAATTATAAGTAATTAAAATATTTTATTGATAAATATAAGAATTCACTATAACTTGATCCTCAAACTTATCAAAAACATTAAATTATAAGTAATTAAAATATTTTATTGATAAATATAAGAATTCACTGTAACTTTGATCTTTATTGTAACTTAATTTTTATTATTCCCTAATCTTTATTATTCCTTGTCACAACAGGGTAATAACACATTTAGAATGCATTGAATTTGACATTAAATCTAAATTGAACAAAAATTAAACGAGGTTATCTAATGTTTACATTTGAGAAAATTTTAATTTATTTTTGTTTTAAATCTAATTTTTCTATGTTTTGATTGGTTAAATTGTTTGGGGTCTTATTTTGTAATCATAATATGGCTGACATTCATATGTTAATGGATTAATGCACCAATTCATATGTTGATGGATTAATGCACCAATAAAGAACTCAATAAGTTCAGGTGCCCTGCTTGTCATTCGTTATATGGTGATATATCCATTTATTTAAGTTCATATTCAATGTAGACAGAGTACTCCTCACCTTGGGTTTGACAAGATCCTTTCCGCCAACGCCATGTATAGCCTCATCACATGGGCACATATGACCCGTTGGGTACTATGCAATGGTGGAGAATATGGTTGTCGTTCGTACGTTGATGGATTAATGCACCAATATAGAACTCAATAAGTTCAGATGCCTTGCTTGTCATTCACTATACGGTGATATATCCATTTATTTAAGTTCATATTCAATGTAGACAGAGTACTCCTGACCTTGAGTTTGACATGAACCTTTCTGCCAATTCTACGTATAACGTCGTCACATGGGCGCATGTGACCCGTTGAGTATTGTGCAATGCTGGAGATAAGCGTAGAGAAATTGACGGTGAGGGTTGTTTTACCAAACCCTAACCTTCTCCACCTTGGACTGCTAGACACAATGTCGTAGTTGTCACTCCTCTTCAAACCTAGTGGCTTCACCACCCTTCTCTGTTCGTCCTATAACAACTCCTAATGAACATCCATCACCGAGTTTCTAGCATTCAGAATTTTCTCACTCGTATATGGATTCACTTCTATGTCTGTAGTGGCTACAGTATATTTACCTATACGCTAATTTTTCCTGATAGTTTTTTTGAAATCCTTCTAACCCTGTACTGAATTTCTTGACTAAGCCCTCCACAAATTGCAATGATTATGTTGGGGGCGATGCACCATAACTACCTTGAAATCGTCGGTCGATGCAATGGTATGGAATCTCCTTCCAGTTTGACATGTCATCCAACCACTCTCTAGAGGTAAGTTCTATCGGTGTTTTAATTTTGTTTTTGAACACATTTATTCCCTGCATGCTTAGACGTCAAACCAGAACTCTTGGGGTTGGAATACCCTTTACTTATGTCTTGGTTCAGTGACCTTGCAGGTTGCTTCTTGCTAGCCTTGTAAAGCTTCTTCACCAGGATTCTCAACTGCGAATTATTCATTGGGATATCAAAGCAAGCGATATTTTGTTGGACGAACAACTAAATCCTAAAATTGCAAATTTTGGATTAGCAAAATTTTTTCCTGAAGATGAGATGGACGTCGATACAAGAGTTGCTGGAACCTAGTAAGATTGCAAGACAGTCATTACTCTCGCTTATTAACAATTAGGGATGCTACTGTTTTACTTTGCTGATTTTGATTTCAAGATGATTGTTCCTCTTGTAGTGCCATCTTAATTTGTTCTTGCCCATTTACATCGTTAATCAATCTTTTATTTTCTAGGATCTGGGACTAGGTTTTCATTTGCATTTACCATTCAATTTATTATTCCTCAATTTCTAAATTTTCCTTCACTATATAATATTTTCCATTGTAATTTGTAGGGGGTATATGGCACTAGAGTATGTTCTATAATGGAAATTATTTGCACAAGCTGATGTTTATAGCTTTGGGGTTCTTCTCCTGGAAATTATGACTGGAAGAAAGAACAAGAACTATAATTTGCAGTCAACAACGATTGAGATGCTTTTAGGATGGGTGAGATACTGGTTTTATCTAGGCTTTGTTATTTATTCATCTATCGAGCGTTTTATGAAGATAGATTTTAAGGGGTTCAATGATTTCATATGAAGTCCATATCTATTGAGTTCAGAATAAAATTAAATTTAGTCCAATCTCATCAAAATAACGATCTGTTGTGATTATGCTGGCATGGACATTATACAAACGAGGAGATATTCTAGGGATAATTGATCTAGTGATAATTGAAAGATGTGATGAGGAGCAAGTGTGCAGAGGGATTCACATTGGTTTTTTATGTATGGAAGCCGACCCGTCACTGTGTCCATAGATGTCCACAATAAATTTTATCCTTTCATCTCATTCTGTGACGCTACCGATTCCCACAAAGACTGCTTTTGTGAGGTCTCATGTTTCCTAGAACTCCAATTCCACCAGTTATGGGTCTGGATTTGGATCTGGGTTATCGCATTCCATTTCTACCATGTCTTCTTCTATAACATCTTAGCCTCCTATGGCATCTCCTCCATCTAACGTCAATGCTTCCATCACTGACTTGGAAGTCAGATAACGTTGAGTTTAAGTCTGGTAAAATCTACGTGAATCAAAGGTTGAGAAGCTGTGCATATCAAGTTGCAGTCACATGTAATTTTTATACTTAGCCAGTCCATAGTTTTTAATTTATATTAAAATTTTCTAATATTTGATATTGTTCGACGCCCTTTATATATTCTAAACTCTATTGCAAATGTATTTTTAATTTTAGGATAAGGTTGGTTTTCTAAGTACCTTTTATCAATTTTGAAATGTTTTTGTTTCTACCATAAGATTGGTATTCTAAGTATCTTTTATAACATTGGTTTTCTAAGTATCTTTTATCAATTTTGATAATGGCACATAAATAATTTTTTTTCATATATTAAAATTAGTATCCACAATTATTTTATTAATTTTGTAATGAGATTAGTTTCCAAAGTACACTTCATTAATTATGATGTAATGATCAAATATGTAACTCCAACATAAAGGAATAGTGTATTATTGATTAGAGATATTAAATTAATAATGTAATGAACAAATATGTAACTCCTAAATAAAAGAATAATGTAACAAACCCACACATGCAAAGACACTAATTTTCTATATCTTGACTCATAAAGCAGAGTGCACGATATTCGTGGGAGTTAGGGGAGATTGTAGAGAATAAAGCCAAACCCATTCTCTTCCTAATAATTCTCATGAACTGCAGTTGGCCAGACATGTTTACAATTTCGTGGATATTCACTTTGTCGATATATATATATATATATATATATATATATATATACTATATATATATATATATATATATATATATATATATATATATTGGAGTAGAAGCATAATGTTTTATATATGATATACCATTTTTCTACTTCAATGTTAAGCTGTTTAGGAATTGAAAGGATGTATATATAATTTTTTGAGTTTTCTTAATTGATTGTATATTTTATGAATTTTGATAAATTCTTATTTTTGACAAAATCAGATTTTTCAGATTACAATGACAACAACATTATAGGTAGTTAGAGTTTCCATGTTGTAGGCTTACTGATTAATTTTCCTCAATAGATTGTTCGGTAACTTTTAAGAAATTGGTGATAGTAAATCTACATACAAATTTTAAATTCAAACTTCTGCTCCCTAATTACGCCTGACAAAAACAATTTAACTCAATATTCTTTAATGTGCAATTTCTAGTTAAGTTGTATTCTTAGATTCATGACAAGGAGACATGGTTGATTTTTTTAGATGTCTAAATATCCAACCTTTCCCCTCTTTTCATCATTAGTATTTTCACTTATTTTTTTGGATATCTAAATATCCAACCTTGTTCTAGACTTTTCATCATTAGTATTTTAACTGAACATTCTTTAATGCAATTTCTAGTTAAGTTGTATTCTTAGATTCATGACAAGGAGACATGTTTGATTTTTTTAGATGTCTAAATATCCAACCTTTTTCTCTGCTTTTGATCATTAGTATTTTTTTAAATAGCATTTTGTTTTAAAAGCAACATTGATTCCAAAAATAATGTAATTATAGGTGAAATGGACACTTTGTATATATCAAATTATCAATGTGACTTGCTACTATAAAATGTGTAAAAGTTCCTATTAGAGTGAGTTTGATATGATTTTGAGTTCAATGTTACACATATATATAGGGACAAAATTATATATATATATATATATAATATATATATATATATAATAGAGCTAAATCATTTGTTTTTTATGGTCATTTTGTTTTTTCGATTACGATAAATTAAATTTCTTAATATAACTATGTTATTGGAAGACAATTTTTTAATCAAAAACTTATTGTTGAAGGGTTAATTTATTTTCAACACATCAATCTTGAAGGGCAAAATTTTAAACATAATATTTGGTGACTGGTAACATAAACAGCTAAAACGTCAAAAAAAAAAAATTAGATGGGTAAAGAGAAATCCAAATTCCAACGCTGATGAACACCACCATACAAAAAGTTGTAAAAAGAGAAAATGCTTACATTGTATCTTTCCCAATGCCACCTATGAAAAGCACTAAAGTTCTTGAACCAATCGGCTCTATAAATGACACATTAAAAGACAAAAAAAAAATTGTTATATAACACCTTGAAAAAAAAACAATATGACAGCAATATTACTTTTAACAAATTTTTAGACTAATTATATTTAACCAAAACTAATTACATCATAGCAATATAAAATCACTTAATAACTAAATTAAATTAAGCCGTAAAAAACGCTATCTATATGACGTTGTTAAAATTTACATGACTAAAATTTCACAACAATACATTTATTTTCCATTCATATTCGTGTCAATCACCGGGACCAGGCCCGAATTTCACTTTCACAATTAACTGTCCGATCAAAATCTGAGGGTGAAACTTTTGGCATGTAAATCACACGGCTACTGCCCCTAAATTTCACTTTAACATTACCCGTCATATCACAGTTTTATGATTGAACTTTTGTCATACCCGTCAATTTACGGTCAAATATTTTGAACGCATTTCATCGCACATGATAATCTCTTAAAAATTGTAAACATTCAAAGTATATTAAGCATATTTCGTTGAAGAAACTTTTAAATGTTTAATTCTATGGAGGGTCACGATCCTATGATACTTTTTCGTACAGTTTTTATATTTGATCAAAATCATAATATAATTTCTATTATTTTCCGAATAGATTGTAATCTATTAATGCTTAATTTTCACAAATGTAGAAAAATTCGAATATAAAACTCGTCGCTTTAATATTCCTAGGGAAACTTCCAAAATATACAAAATGCTAACCAGTTGGCTAACTTAGATGGACCACGCCTGAAAACTGTTATGTACAATAGACTCTCGGATTACCACGCGCTTATTGTTTCTGTGTGCCATATTCATTTCATCTTTTGATTATTATTATTATTGGCCATTAATGAAGTTAGTTTACGTCATAAAACTATTTATTAGCTTACTCCATTATAAATTTTGTAGAAAATTTTTATCAACTATTCTTTTTATTACTTAAAGGAAATTACTTTTAGTGCTATTTTTTTGGAACTTTTCTTATATAATTTCTTTAAAACACAATTATTTTCAATAAAACTTATTTCTTTTTTATTATTTCTTTGTAGGTATTTATTTTGGTCCTGCAAAGTAATAAGATACATAGCTTAATGATAAAAAGGAAAGCTATCTTTTAGAAAGTGGGCTAGGGTTTGCAGAGTGGCACAAAAATAGGGTTCAAGGGAACCAAGGCCGAGAAGAAGGTAGTCTACAACAAGAAAATACGTGATTTGCTGGAGCAATACTCAAGTGTTGGTCTGCGTTGCAAACAATGTGGGATCCAAGCAAATGCAGGGCATTTGTGTCAGATTGAGCCCAATACAGTCGTTCTTATGGGGAAAAATACCATGATGAAGAGGTCCATTCATCTATATGTAGAGAAGTAGGGGAACACCACCTACCAAAACCTGATTACTTCGCTAGTGTTGAAGGGGAAGCCGAGGGTCGCTATGTTCAACCTCATCCCGGAGGACTGGGGCACTTACACATGCCCTTGGCTACAAGAGATCTCATCGTCCAACCTCTGCCTCAAATCCCTCCACTTGCGGCGAATGACCATCAAGGACAACGACATCGCCAATCTCGTCGGGAGCCACAACTACATGCTGCAAGCCCTCAAGCCTGAGAAATGCTCCAGGTCCTCCACTCTTGGATTTATGAAAATTGCTCGCTCTTGCAACTTCCTATCAAGGACTATTCACTGAGGCAATCATCTGAGGGATTGGATCTATGGCGACGAGAAACCCAACAAGGAAAGATCCGATTCGTTGCCTTCCACAGCAAACCTGTTTCGATCCTGAGCGAAAGTTATATGTTGGACAAGGGTTTCAAGCAAGAACAAGAAAAGAATAGGGGAATATGAGACTGCAGAGGACGGAACCGAGGCCAGCAAGGATGATCACTCCAAGGATGAGTACTCTCTGCAGTGAGAAGAACTTGTAGATCCATGGACAAACCAATATCAGCCAGCAACAAGAGCTGGATCCCCGATAAGTATCCACAACTTCGAAGTTTTTGTTAAATCCCCTGCCAAAAAAACACAATTACTTTGGGTAGAAGAGACAGACTCTGTAAAGCAACTACGGAACCTCATACTGCAAAAATTTGGATATCCCACCAGAACACAAAACCTAATACATGGGGGTAGAGTACTCCAGGACAAAAAGTACCTCAGGGAATACAAAATCACACCCATGTCAACAATAATTCTCAATCTGAGAATAAGAGGGGGCACAACAGAAAACAACAAAAATCCTTATAGAGATGAGGGAAGTGGGACTCGTACAAAATTACAGGAACACATCAGGGGAAAAAAAACAAAAGGTATATCCTTCAAAAACATTATTCAAGGGAAAAACACAGCAGAAACATCACCAAATCAAACAAGTATGGATGCAAGGCCATACATTGTGGAACAACTAAATCATACCCCAGAATATAGCATAGATATACCAGAAACAGATGAGCACTGCACTATATATGAAAGACAAGCAATAATATGTAGGTTTAACTGTTTCCGGCCCAAACCGGTTGATCTCTTTCATTTGATCTTCACAAACTGAACTATACAATTTGAAATACGTCTCTGTTCCAAGGGGTTCTTCATAGTAAACTTTCCTACAACAGAGACTAGAGACTTTGTAATACAGGAAGGACCTTGGTTCTAGGGATCCACTCGCCTTTTCATCACACCATGGTTCCCATATTTTGATGCAAATACAATGGTTATCTCTAAGATGCTAGTTTGGGTGCGATTGCACAATCTCCCAATACACCTCTGGAGTCAGTAAGTACTCGTAGGAATTGGTAATACTATCGGGCGCTAACATCAAAATGGACACCCAAAGACTTGAGGAAAGAATCTACACTTATGTACGAATATGTGTGGAAGTAGACCTCAGCAAAGGCCTGCCAGACCAAATTCAACTGAAGCATAAACAAAGGTGTTGGTCACAGTCTTTAGATTACGAAAATACAACATTCAGATGTGGAACCTACCAACAAATAGGACACCTACAAAGCACGTGTCCAACAACAAAAAAAGACACTCGTAGGAAGAAGAAAATGGGGAAACAAGCCAAGGGATGCCAATTTCCTCCACCACTCTTGGATGATGACGAGGAAGAAGAGGTGCAACATGAAACCCCCAATGAGAAAAATCAGATAAACAAAGAACCAAAAGCAGAAGACATAAATCCACAAGAATCTACAGATGTACAGTCGATAAGGATACCAGAAACAATGGATATGAGCAGATCCAAACATCGGACATACCAGACACATCAGATTTTGATAAAGACAATCCCCAACTTGTGGCTGATAAAGCGCTAGCACTTATAACTCCAACAGAATCTCCGGGGGGGTGGAGAAATGTTGAGAAGAAAAAAGGGCGAAAAGCTTGACTTTTCCCCCATCTGTACATTATTTGCTTGTTTCTTGTCTTTTCTGAAAACCAAGCACCCTGCATGGTGATGGATGATAAATGCATCTTTGTTTGACAAAAACTAAGCACCATTTTTTATTATGGCTCACAGAGATGGCTATGGGCCATCACAGCATATGCTGAAAAGCATCTACAACATGTAATTTTTCAATTATAATGAAAGATTACGATTTTTCCAATGGAAAAAGATACATAGCTTAATGTTGTGTAAGCTAATTAGTAATGTCAAGAATGGAAATGGATTACTAAATTAATTAATTTATGTATTGTTAGGTTGGTTTGAAGGTAATGAGTTGGTATTGATTTTAATATATTTATATTAAAAAAAAATTGTAACATGGTTTTGATTTATAAAACTTTTGTTTTTTATTTTGAGATTTTTTTAAAATTAATATAGATTCATTTTAATTCTAGGTCTATCAAATGCGGAGAGGGATCAAATGTCTCAAAATGCAAACCTTTTTTATGTGAGTGCAAAATTTGATCGAGAGATTTGATTCCTCTTCACTCTTGGTAGATTTGGAATGAAGATGGATGTATGATGGTTTTGAGCGACACACTAATAAAATATTTTAACTATAATTTGTTATATATAACATTTACATAGTTGACATTTAAATATTTTATTTATGATTCATATTCTCCACATTAAAATGTTAATACATTCCCCTCATATTCAAAAATAGAGAACATATATCCATAAGAGAGCGCTATCTCTCTCCACACACACACATTGTATTATTTTTGTTATTATTATTATTATTATTAATTTTTTTATATGATGCTATATATCATATCCATTTTAAACATTGAAAAAATTACAAATCTCTATCATATCTTAAATTAGAAAGCACTTATTAATGGAATTATAATTCTCTCACTATTTTTCTATCTATATATGTTTCATATTAAAATATTTTACTCAATATGCATATTGAAATATTTGGTTTGTAATCCACATTAAAATTTGTTAGATGATCCAAAAATAAAATATTATCATAGGTTATAAAGTTAGAATAAATAATAATAATTTAAAACATTAAATTAATAATTACTAATCTAGAATATTTAATTATTAAATGTAGACATTTAGAATTAAAATATTGTTGTAAAAAGATAGGACTCTACAAATGTGTCTTAATTTAGATTCTAGGAGAATTGTTAGTAAGTTGTTTAAATAACTTTTATTGTAAATGGACACTTGTTATTTTATAAGTGATCCATAATTAGAGGTAGTTAGGACATTGCGCTTATAAATAGTGCATTGCAAGAGTGTTTTGTTGTTCGGGTGTAAACTCTTGCAAAATTCCAAATGTAATTTATTTTCTTACGTGTTTGAGGACACTTCTCCATTATTATGATATCGGAGCACTTCCACATTATTATGATATCGGAGCTCCAGTAATGCTGCGTAATGCTGCAACAGATGTGAGGAGGAGCTTCCAACTCTAAGGCACATGGAAAACTTCATTAATTTGGTTAGTGAATATTTGGTATCTAATTTTTTTCTGGAAAAGAAATTTAATTATATCATTAACTCCATTAATTTGGTCAGTTAATATTTGATATCTAGTTTAGTTTTTTTTATGGAAAAGAAATTTAATTATATCATTGATTTTAGATTGAGTTGAAATCGATGGATTGCCTATCACAGTAGACATTCATAAGTTTGAGCAATTGAGTGCTCGGCTTAATCTGAGAAAAAAAATACCTCTACATTAATTTGGGTACTGTAAAGTACCACTTTTCTTTTCAATTGGAGCCTTTATTTTTTCTTGCAACTGTGCTTGAATACCTAGCAGTTGAGGTTTCGAAGGTGTTTGCATTTGACATCCATCCTGATGCTCGAATTGGCAAGGCGTGCTACTTGGCGATGGAACGAATGTTCTGGTCAATATCAGTGCCCTGATACTCTTCTGACTCCCCATGTGAGTTTAACCCAACCTATGTTTAATGAGAAAGTGTGAAAGTTTTTTTTTTAGAGAATGTTTTTGGATAAAAATGTGGAGAATTTTAATCTTATTCAATGTCTTAGTCCCCATAATTACGATCTGGAAGATTGTTAGGAGGAAATCGACGAGATTCTTCATACAGAGCATTATCTCATCAATAAGATCTCATGCATCCCCTCCCAAAACAACATCACTGTATTCTAAAGCTACTTGTACTTTTCTAATTTCCTTGAAGAATCTACAATTCTTGCATCAATTTGTTCGATATCGATCTTGGCTTCCTCTTCCAACTGCCTCTAAAATTTCCGATAAATTCTCTCCACTGCTCTGCCTTTTATTGGCTTGTCTTCTCAGCTCTTCCGAGTCTTGGAGTTATTGTAGCCATCGTTGCAAGTTGAAATTCTGTACAGATGCCCTATTTCTAAGGTATCAGCGATACTGTGGACTGCTTTACAGTGGTTGCCATGATGAAGCTCCCTGCGATGGGCTGGACAGTTGCTGTAACACTCATGACAATTGCGTTGGGAACATCTGCTATCTCTAAGTCATGTGCAATCAGAATCTGGTGAACTGCCTCAACGCTTACACCAGTTCTGGACAACCTCAGTGCCCACGCGCCATGTGTAGCATTCGCACGGTGATTAGTACCATCGACTTTGCCATCGGCGCAGGGGTGTGGATTGGAAAAGAGCTACCACCCTTAGTGGCCACAAACGACTTCAACACTCCTATAGTTGTAGAGGATCTGAAAATAAGACTTTCTCAGGCAGCTGCGCCAAACGACATCTCTTAAACATAGCCACTCTCACTAGTTTGAATTTTTTTTTGAGTAATAAGGAAATTAATGGAGAGATAAGCATTTTTTTGTAATGGAGTAATAAAGTTTTTTTTTGTAATGGAGAAATAAAGTGAGAGGGGTTATTTCTCAGAGGAGTGGATTTTTTATTTAAAAATTTGTAAATCTGGATTCATTGCATTGTAACTCGAAGTAAATTTACTTTGAGGGAGGGTGACATTTTTTTACCTGCAAGAGCATTGTTAAAGTCAAATTTCGAAAGTTACCTTGTAAATATTTGAGAAATTGACTAGAGCCAAGTGCAAAGCTCAGTTATTTTTCTCTTATTTCAACGACTCTATGAGGGTTGAGGCCAAGCCTCGATAGATCATTTTATTTTTGCGTAGTGTGTTGCATGTCGTGTTCCCATCTTGATATTTTTTTTTCTAGGCCTGATTTTTGGTGTGAAGCTTCAACACTATAATGTCAAAGTTGATTAATTTGTTTTCTGATTCCGACAAACTTGAAGCACAAAATCTTACAAAACATGGCAACACCTCATCAAAAGCACTCTCATTTATAATGAACTTTGGCATGATATATGTGACGGTGATATTAAGCCAAATAAACCCACAGATGCAGTTGTAGTAGCAAAATGGGAAGTTAAGAATGCCAAAGCATTAGCTCTCATTAAATCTTATGTTAATGATGAAATGTATGTTCATATAGCAAATGTTACAGATGCATGGTCTACTTTGCGAGTTTTTAAAGATTTCTTTGATACTCAACTTGAATCAAAGAAACTTGATCTACAATTAAAATTGTTGCAACAAAAATTGACTGAAGGAGGTGATGTCCTTGAATACATCTCCAAACTTAAGAATATTAAGCAGTAAATCATTAATGTTGGTTTTCAAGCAGTAGATGATAGTTTTATGGTCACAATTTTAATTACTGGACTTCCTTCTTCCTACACACATTTTTTGGAAACTCTACAATTAACTGGAAAGTTAGAGAAGCTAAAGTTTGATGAGCTCTGTGAAATGTTGACCCAACATGGTAAAACTTTTGGGAAGAAAAAGAAAGTTGGTGAAGACATCTTTTCACAGAGGCTAGCACTAGTAAATCATCAACTGACAGTCCTAGAAGCAGAGGCAGAGGGAATTTCAATCAGAATCAAGCAACACATAACGTACAAAGTTGTGGTCGAAGCCAAAGCAAAGGAAACAACTTTAACAGTGGCAACAGTTCAGGCAGGAGTAATTTTCAAGGCAGAGGAAACAGTCAAGGAAGAGGAAATAATCAAGATAGAGGACAACTCAAAACAAAAGTCAAAGAAGAGGCAGAGGACAATCTCTAGGAAATGCTTATTGTAATTTATAAATGAATTTTTATTTTTTATTAATATTGTTTAGATTTTATAAAGAATGAAATAAATTACATATCTCCCTAGCATTAGAAAGTGAAAATATAAGAAAATTTTTAATTTAAATTACCTTATTTTTCTTATAAAATTGTTATAAAACTATGTTATTCAATAGACACATTGAAATATTTCAATTATGGATGACACATTTTTTTTCTTTTAATATTACATGTGAAGTTAATAGAGAATGAATTACACATTATGTAATATCGATTAGGTTAATCTACATAATTAGAGTGCCCAAGGGTTTATAAGGGTGCTAAATCCATTTATACATTAAAAAAAGTATTTTAAATGACAAAAAATCTTGAAATTGTATTGCAAGATTTTGGTGAATTATGATGAAAAGAGATATTTCGTCTATATGTTAGACTACCCGGCTTATTGTAACGTATGCTTATTGTATATGTTAGACTACCCAGATTGAGATTCCATTTATACATTCAAAAATGTATTTTAAACAACAAAAAATCTTGAAATTGTATTGCAGGATTTTGGTGAATTATGGTGAAAAGAGATATTTCATCTATAAGTTAGACTACCTGGCTTATTGTAATTTATAGATGAAATGGCCTTTTTCACTATTGTTTTTCTCATTAATTTTAATCAAAATCGAGCAAAGCTTTTTAAAAATTTGAGTTTAAATTGTTTAATCTGCATAACTTGAGTGCCCTAAGGGTTTTCAAGGGTGCTAAATAGAATTATATATTCAAAAATGTATTTTAAACAACAAAAAATCTTGAAATTGTATTGCTAGATTTTGGTGAATTCCCTCGAAAAAGACTATTTTTTCTATAAGTTAGACTACACATTTTTAATTTCTGTACTCTAATTTATAGACGAAATGAGTTTTTTCACAACTATTTTTCTGGTTAATTAGGTCTTCCCCTCAAATAGACTATTTTTTCTATAAATTAGGCTATGCCTTTTTAATTTCCATAGTCTAATTTGTATATGAAATGAGTTGTTGCTATTTTTTAATAAGTTAGACTACCCATTTTTAGTTGTTGTACTCTAATTTATAGAGGAAATGAACTTTTTCACAACTATTTATTTGGTTAATTTTAATTAAAATCCAACATAGTTTGAGTTTAAATTGTTTAATTTGCATAATTCTAGTGCCACAAAGGTTTTCAAGGGTGGTGAATTAATTTATACATTCAAAATATATTTTAAACAACAACAACAAAAATCTTGAAATTGCATCGCTAAATTTGGTGAATTCTGAATGAAAAATGCATTTCATCTAATGTAAATTAATTGCAATTGATTTTTTCTTTTTATCTTAAAATTAGATATCTATTATATATATTAATCACAATAAAATAACATTTAATAATTACATATTTTAATATAAAAGTTATTTTTAATGTTTTCTTTACAATTTTAACGTAATTTTATTCATCAAACATGACGATCTCTTTATTACATAAAGCAGCTTCAACCCGTGATTTAGGATTTAAAATTGTAAACGTTCAAAAGTTTGTTAGCCATATTTAGTTGAAGAAACTTTTAATTTTTTAATTGTGAGTAGAAATTTGGATTGTAAACAGAATCCCTTTAACATCCACCTCTGCATTTAATCTCCTTGTAACACGCTTTTCGAATAATGTTTCATATTAAAAACATTAACTTCGCTGTCATTATCTATGAAGGTGAAGGTTTATTATCTCCATATGGGAAGATTCCCCAATAATATCTCGTACTAAAGGATATTGCCAACTCCCTTTTAAATTTAATATTAAATATGTTTTGAAAATAAAATTACATCTCAAGTTACCTGAAGTTCTAAACTCGAGGACAAACAAGTTCATGTATAAAAAATGTTTATATTAAATAATTAATAATATATTTTTAATGGAAAATCCAAATTTTTTTAGATTTGGAATTATTTCTTGAGATTTTTTATAATTTTTTTAGATTGGAATTTCTTTTTGTCCTGGTTTTTATAAATTTTCGAAATTTTTATAATAATTATTTTTTTTTTTTTTTTTTTTTAAGAGTCAAAATATTACCTTAGGTCTCACTTGTACTTAAAGATAATATCAACAATTTTATCAAGCATTAAAGTTGTTTGAACTAGAGATATAATTACAGCAACTTTTTTAAGTCATTCCAACTCTTAGTAATGGACAGAAAATCCAAAGAGCCCTGACTTCATTATCAAAGTTTACTCCAAAAAAATTAATGATTTCTATAAAATATTTAGCTAATTTTTCTATAGTTTTTTATATTATACTCATTTTTAGATTAAAATATTTAACAATATATTAGAAACACTCATTACATAATTTTATTTAATTAAACAATTTATAAAAATTAGCTTAACTATTTTAACAATATATTAGAAACCACTCATTACATAATTCTATTTAATAAACCATTTATAAAAAAAATATAGTAATTTAAATGTAATCATTAACATACAAACATATTTTAAAAAAAAGTCTTTTTCTTTTTGAATTGCATAATTGCATGGTATATTTAATTAAACTATTTCTAAAAAAATTACAATAATTTAAATGTAAGCGTTAGCCTACAAACATATTTAAGCACCATTTAAGTAGGGATTTAACATGATTTAACATGAGCTCAGTAGAACCAATTCTTTTCAAGTGCAAACTATTTTAAAATGCAAAAGATAATGTGTAATTTTTCATCGTTTAAATTGTATTTTTTAATACTGTAGAGGTTACATAATTTAAATTTGTAAGCCCTAAAATCTTGATTGAATTTTGACAAAAAAATTATATACATAAAAAATGAATAAACTATAAAATATTGAAACCATTTCAAATATTTCAACTATAAAATCTTATTTTCTTCAATAACTTATTTAAATCAAGTGGTCAAATATTTATATTTTTGAAAAGAATAACGTTTAAACATCTACTCACATGTTTTTTTTTACTTCTAATTGCTTTAAATGAAATTATATGAGCTCACATGGACAATTAATTAAACATGCATAGAATATTCTTTTTTCTTTTGTATTTTTGAATACTATAGAGGTTACATAATTTAAATTTATAAGTCCGAAAAATCTTGATTGAATTTTGACAAAAAATTATATACCTAAAAAATGAATAAACTATAAAATACTGAAACCATTTCAAATGTTTCAACTATAAAAACTTATTTTCTTCAATAACTTATTTAAATCAAGTGGTCAAATATTTATATTTTTGAAAAGAATAAGGTAACATCTATTCACATGTTTTTTACTTCTAATTGCTTTACATGAAATTATATGAGGTCATATGGACGACTAATTAAACATGCATAGCATATTCTTTTTTCTTTTTATTTTAATATAAGAGACATTTTTTTCTTTTAAGAGAATATTTTATCTGCTTTTGCTTTGCTAAGGGTTGGTCTTCTTCAAACCTAAAGAAATAGGTTAATGGTCCAAGATCCAAAGACATTTGGCAGGAGTGAAAGACTCTCGAATAATACCAAATAGAATTGTTTCCCTTAAATAAAAGCGATGAGTCAATCAACATCAATCAATAATAATTATACTCACTACTAATTTGATAACTAAATTATGATACATTACTTATTATATAAAAATAAAATATCTATATAATAAATTATCACTTTATATCCCATAATGGTATGTAATTCATTTATTTAGTTATACTCCACACTTAACGCGCTTCTCTTCCTACCGCTGAGATAGAACCGTACCTTCAAATCATGTATCCTTTACCGTGGAAGGCAGCTTCCTAACGTGCTTCTCTTCCTACTGCTGTTATAGAACCGCACCTTCAAATCATGTTGTTTCCTTTACCGTGGAAGCCAGTTGCACACTATGCCGCATGCAATAATGATGTTGGAAGTGTTTTCAACGACGTTGTCTGTTGAGCGGCAAATTTGGCTTTTTCAAATTTTATCAAAACTTACCAAAATTTCTATGGTTTTCGGGACTAATTGGAAGCCATTAGCCTAGGCATTTTTCAACAAGGCTTACATTACCTTAGCCAAAAGGTCATCCTTGTTTTTAATAAAGCTTAGCCAATAGTGGCTTGTCCAATAGGAATTTGTTATTTTTAAATAATTTTTTTGGTTTTTGAAATTTAAATAAATGTGAGCGTATAATTTTAGTTAAATATTTAAAGATATATTTTAAAAGGAAAAATTTAATTTATATACTTTTAAAAGAATTTAAAATTAAAAATCCAACAAATTTTTTTTTAATTTATAATAAAAATTAAGAAAAATATAAATAATTAGTTCAAAGTGTTTTTATTTCAACTTAAACTGGATGCGGATATGTTTTTTTTGTATTTTTTAAACTTAGTATGATTCTCGAGGGAATATGCTCCATATATGCTTCGTCTTAATATTATCAATGATTGTGCTGTGTTGGAGTTTGTTAGGTTGTATTGACTTTTAGTAAATTTAGAAAAATTAATGTTGGAATGCCCACCAATTTCTTAGGGATTTTCAAAGCATCACTATTTTAGAAATAAATGTTTTATAACTTGGTTGTAAAGGATAGAAACTCTTCAATACTTAGACCTAAGATTCTTAAGCCTTAAGTAAAATGAACTTCAATAATAATATTTTTGTTGCCATAATTTTTTTTGTTGTTATATATTTATCAATGGTAAATACAAATAAAGCCTTAAACTATATCAATTTAATGTAGTTATCTTAATTATATTCTTTATTTATATTAGATTTAAAGCTAATACCAATTTTGAAAGATTATGATATTTAGTTTTAAAACGCTGTAGTTTGAGGGTGTTCTTCATTGAGAGGGTCGAAAACCGATTTAATATTGGGATATTTTTTTTTTTTTTTAGTTTCGGTTTTTTGGTTTTTTTATTTTTTTCTTTCTGTCTCACCTTTATCTCAAAATCATAATTAAAAATTTATTCTTATAATTATAATTAAAATTAAAAACACCATATCTTTATTTCTTAAAATCATTAATTAAAATTTTATTTTTATAATTACAATTAAAATTTAAAAAAGTACATTGTTGCTCGCAAAATACCACCTACAAGCTAGTGTTCATAGAATGCAGAAAAGTAATTATCTCTGCTCTTAAAAGAAGAAATTTCAAGTAATCATCTCTATGATGAAAAGAATTGAGACGAGGTCAAATCCAAGTTACAAATTTTTTACATATCTTAAATCAAATCCCTTGAGCGGGCCCACGTCAGGGAATAAGCGTTTAACTAAATTATTAACAATAAAGTTGAATTTTAACACAGATTTATTTTATAAATGTGACAGTTTTTATAACTTTAACTAAATTTTTATTGTTTTAATTTTAATTATATTTGAAAAGCAAATCATTTCTCAAATTCCATCCCTCATCACGGAACCAACATGCATTTTTTCACACCACGTGAGACGACCAATGTTTAACTAAATTATTGGCAATAAAATAAGAATTTTAATACAAATTTATATTATAAATTTGATAGTCTTTACCGTTTTAATTAATTATTTTTTTATTGTTATTATTATTATTATTTTTTTAACTATATTTGAGAAACAAATCACTTCTGATAGACAACAAAACCATTTTGATATTTAAAACATTTCCTATGCTCAAAACGCTAAGCCATCATTAATTGACCAGGGTGCACATGTAGTAGAATGATGTAATTATAGGTGAGATTTTTGAATTTTGGCTATTTAATAGGAGTATTTTATTATTTAAATGAATTTAATATTTTAAAAAATTATTTAAATTATTATAATTAATATTTGGGTGTTATTAATTTAATGTAGGTATATATTGTGTATTAATATGTCAATAACATAGTAAATATTGGAAAGACAATCAATATTTATGGTGTTATTGATCCATGGTGCTCTATATACCTACTATTGTACTTGCTTAAATCTAATTTTAGGCATATACCATCTCACTCGTTAATAAATCAATACTTAAATCTAAAAGTAGACATATACTGCCCCACATATTAATAGATCAATAACATAATAAATATTAATTACCATAAATTACACACCTCAAACTTATAAAAAACATTAAATTATAAGTAGATCTCCAACTACAGCTTTGGATGGCAGTATCCTTGAAGAAGTTTGGAGTGGCAAGAAGTTGAATTATTCTCACTTGAAAATCTTGGGATGTAAAGAATTTGTACATATTCCCAAAGAAAATAGAATTAAGCTAGATGATAAATCTATGAAATGCATTTTTCTAGGATATGCGGATGAAGAATTTGGTTATCGTCTATGGGATCTAGTCAAACATAAAATTATTAGAAGCAAGGATGTTATATTTTATGAGTCATAAACGTTTAGGAGGATTGTAGGTGAATTGGAGGTCAAGAAATTTATTGATATGTTTGAAGAGAAGAATGAAGACATCCCAGCAATGCAAGAAAATGGACAGCGAATTCAGGAGCAGGAAGAATAGCAAGTGGAAAATGATGAACACCAAGAAGAAGGAATCTTGCAGGAACCTTTACAGGAGATTCAACCTGATAATGCACTAGCATAGTTGGTTCACAGATCTTCTAGGCCTCATAAGCCTTCACAAAGGTATTCTCCTTCAAACTATATTTTGTTAATTAATGAAGGTGAGCCTAATTGTTTTCAAGAAGCTTGTAAAGTTGAGCACAATAAAGAATGGAAGAAGAAATGAACCCTTTGCTGGAAAATAAAACTTGGGAGTTGGTAAACCTCCCAAAAGGTAGAAAGACTCTACAAAACAAATGGGCTTACAGGATTAAGCATGAAGGTCACGAAAAGAAGGAAAGGTATAAAGCAAGGTTGTTGTTGAAAGGATTTGCCCAAAAATAAGGTATTAACTTCACTGAAATTTTCTCACCTGTTGTTAAAATTTCATCCATTAGAGTCATTCTTGGTCTTGTTGTTGCTTTAGACTTAGAATGTGAACAGTTAGATGTAAAACCTGCTTTCCTTCATGATGAATTGGAGGAACAAATTTATATGGAGCAACCAAAGGGCTTCATAGAAAAAGGCAAAGAAGACCTTGTTTGTACGCTGAAGAAGAGTCTCTACGGGTTGAAACAGGTACCTTAACAATGGTATAAGAAATTTGGTTCAGTCCTGTTGGAACAAGGTTTTCATAGGTTGGAAGTTGACCATTGTGTCTATATCAAGAGGTATGGTCAAGGAAAGTATATCATATTATTGTTATATGTGGATGACATGTTGATTATTGGACATGATAAGAATAAGATCAATAGGTTGAAGAAATATTTGGGCAGTAAATTTGCAATGAAGGATTTGAGACCAGCGCAACAAATATTGGGCATGAGGATTATGCGTGACAAGAAAAACAAAAGGTTGTGGCTGTCACAAGAAAAATATATCAAGAAGGTGTTTGACATGTTTAATATGAAGGATGTCAAATCAGTTGGTACACCCCTTGCAACCCACTTCAAGCTGAGCACTGAATTATGTCCTAGTGATGACAAGGAGAAGGAAGAGATGAGAAAGATTCTTTATGCTTCAACAGTTGGCAGCTTGATGTATTCCATGGTATGCACACGACCAGATATTGCATATTTAGTGGAAGTAGTGAGCAAGTTCCTTACCAATCTAGGCAAACAACATTGGCAAGTAGTAAAATGGATTTTGAAGTATCTCAAGGGTACTAGTCATTATTGTTTATGTTTTGGTCATATTGAGACTACACTTGAAGGATTTACAAATGCAGATATCGCTAGAGACATGGACACTAGAAAGTCCACTATAGGGTATTTGTATACATTTGCAAGTGCAGTAGTATCTTGGGTGTCAAGGCTACAAAGAATAGTATCTCTTTCTACAACATAAGCAGAGTACATAGCTATAACAGAAGCTTATAAAGAGATGTTGTGGATGCAGTGATTCCTAGGAGAGATAGGAATAAAGCAGGACAAATATGTGCTATATTGTGATAGTCAGAGTGTCATTCATTTGGCGAAAAACCCAACATTTCACTCAAAAACCAAGCACATTGACTTAAGATACCATTGGATCCAGCATGTGTTGGAGGAAGAACAATTATCCTTAGAAAAGATCCATACAGATAGGGACCCTGCTAATATGCTCACTAAGATTCTACCAATAAATAAACATGAGTTATGTAGAGGCATGATAAGACTCGGTATGACTTGATTCATGGCTCTTATTTGGCTTCAAGTGGGAGAATGTTAAGTGTGAAGCCAAACCAATGCACATTGTGCTAATGCCGGCGCTGACTCCCCGACACTTTGCCGTCTTGGCGATCACCGCCACACTCACACCGAACCTACCACACCGCCATTAATTTCTAGATATTCATCTGAATCACATGCAGTATTCTAGATCCTCCTTCAACATCTATAATTTTATATTTTTTCAGCTTGAACAAAATAAGCCAAAAACCAAAACCTCAGAAGTGATTTCATTTTCCATTAGTAATATATTTATGTTTTCTCTCTGTAATCTGAAATAGTGTTGCCTCCCACACTATTTTACATTCTGCTGCCACTGTTAATGTTTTGCCGCTGCTCTATACTCTTTTGGCATGTAAATCACATGAACTGAGCCCGAATTTCTCTTTCACATAACCCGTCACATCACAGTTTCAGGGTTGAACTTTCGACATGCACGTAATTTACGGTGAAATATTTTGAACGCACTTCATCGCACATGATAATCTCTTTATTCTGTAAAGGGAGCTTCATCCTAAATAATTAAGGATTTAAAATTGTAAACATTAAAAAATCTGTGAAGCATATTTAGTTGAAAAAACTTTAAATTTTTTAATTGTAAGTAGAATCCTCTTAAGATCTTTCTCTGCAGCTTTCCAAATTCCGAGTACCGTTTCATATTAAAAACATTGACTTCTTTTTAAGGTAGGCTGTCATTATCTATTTCATATTGATGTTTCTTTTAAAAATAAAAGAAGGTGAACGTTTATTATCTCCATATGGGAAGCTTCCCCAGTAATATCTCATATTAAAGTATATTGCCCACTCCCTTTTAAATTTAATATTAAATGCGTTTTGAAAATAAAATTACATCTCAGGCTACTTGAAGTTCTAAACTCGAGGACAAACAACACGTGTAAAAAATATTAATATCAAAATAATTATAATATAAGATAGGTTTCTCAGTGAACCCAAGGTGGAAGGGAGTGCACCAATGAAATTGTTATATGAGAGGTCAAGATAAGACAGGCTTCTCAGCGAACCCAAGGTGGAAGGGAGTGCACTACTGAAATTGTTACCCCGCAGGTCAAGATAAGATAGGTTTCTCATGTAGCTTAAGGTGGAAGGGATTGGACCACTAAAATGGTTAGATGAAAGGTCAAGATAAGACAGGTTTCTCAGTGAACCCAAGGTGAAAGGGAGTGCACCACTGAAATTGTTATATGAGAGGTCAAGATAAGACAGGCTTCTCAGCGAACCCAAGGTGGAAGGGAGTGCACCACTGAAATTGTTCCCCCGCAGGTCAAGATAAGATAGGTTTCTCATGTAGCTTAAGATGGAAGGGATTGGACCACTAAAATGGTTAGATGAAAGGTCAAGATAAGACAGGCTTCTCAGCGAACCCAAGGTGGAAGGGAGTGCACCACTGAAATTGTTATATGAGAGGTCAAGATAAGACAGGCTTCTCAGCGAACCCAAGGTGGAAGGGAGTGCACCACTGAAATTGTTCCCCCGCAGGTCAAGATAAGACATGTTTCTCATGTAGCTTAAGGTGGAAGGGATTGGACCACTAAAATGGTTAGATGAAAGGTCAAGATAAGACAGGCTTCTCAGGAACCCAAGGTGGAAGGGAGTGCACCACTGAAATTGTTATATGAGAGGTCAAGATAAGACAGGCTTCTCAGTGAACCCAAGGTGGAAGGGAGTGCACCACTGAAATTGTTCCCTCGCAGGTCAAGATAAGACAGGTTTCTCATGTAGCTTAAGGTGGAAGGGATTGGACCACTAAAATGGTTAGATGAAAGGTCAAGATAAGACAGGCT